>OV049926.1:106165633-106406177 GCA_920104205.1 Eupeodes latifasciatus | reverse complement strand
CTATATCTATATCTATATCTATATCTATATCTATATCTATATCTATATCTATATCTATATCTATATCTATATCTATATCTATATCTATATCTATATCTATATCTATATCTATATCTATATCTATATCTATATCTATATCTATATCTATATCTATATCTATATCTATATCTATATCTATATCTATATCTATATCTATATCTATATCTATATCTATATCTATATCTATATCTATATCTATATCTATATCTATATCTATATCTATATCTATATCTATATCTATATCTATATCTATATCTATATCTATATCTATATCTATATCTATATCTATATCTATATCTATATCTATATCTATATCTATATCTATATATCTATATCTATATCTATATATATATCTATATCTATATCTATATCTATATCTATATCTATATCTATATCTATATCTATATCTATATCTATATCTATATCTATATCTATATCTATATCTATATCTATATCTATATCTATATCTATATCTATATCTATATCTATATCTATATCTATATCTATATCTATATCTATATCTATATCTATATCTATATCTATATCTATATCTATATCTATATCTATATCTATATCTATATCTATATCTATATCTATATCTATATCTATATCTATATCTATATCTATATCTATATCTATATCTATATCTATATCTATATCTATATCTATATCTATATCTATATCTATATCTATATCTATATCTATATCTATATCTATATCTATATCTATATCTATATCTATATCTATATCTATATCTATATCTATATCTATATCTATATCTATATCTATATCTATATCTATATCTATATCTATATCTATATCTATATCTATATCTATATCTATATCTATATCTATATCTATATCTATATCTATATCTATATCTATATCTATATCTATATCTATATCTATATCTATATCTATATCTATATCTATATCTATATCTATATCTATATCTATATCTATATCTATATCTATATCTATATCTATATCTATATCTATATCTATATCTATATCTATATCTATATCTATATCTATATCTATATCTATATCTATATCTATATCTATATCTATATCTATATCTATATCTATATCTATATCTATATCTATATCTATATCTATATCTATATCTATATCTATATCTATATCTATATCTATATCTATATCTATATCTATATCTATATCTATATCTATATCTATATCTATATCTATATCTATATCTATATCTATATCTATATCTATATCTATATCTATATCTATATCTATATCTATATCTATATCTATATCTATATCTATATCTATATCTATATCTATATCTATATCTATATCTATATCTATATCTATATCTATATCTATATCTATATCTATATCTATATCTATATCTATATCTATATCTATATCTATATCTATATCTATATCTATATCTATATCTATATCTATATCTATATCTATATCTATATCTATATCTATATCTATATCTATATCTATATCTATATCTATATCTATATCTATATCTATATCTATATCTATATCTATATCTATATCTATATCTATATCTATATCTATATCTATATCTATATCTATATCTATATCTATATCTATATCTATATCTATATCTATATCTATATCTATATCTATATCTATATCTATATCTATATCTATATCTATATCTATATCTATATCTATATCTATATCTATATCTATATCTATATCTATATCTATATCTATATCTATATCTATATCTATATCTATATCTATATCTATATCTATATCTATATCTATATCTATATCTATATCTATATCTATATCTATATCTATATCTATATCTATATCTATATCTATATCTATATCTATATCTATATCTATATCTATATCTATATCTATATCTATATCTATATCTATATCTATATCTATATCTATATCTATATCTATATCTATATCTATATCTATATCTATATCTATATCTATATCTATATCTATATCTATATCTATATCTATATCTATATCTATATCTATATCTATATCTATATCTATATCTATATCTATATCTATATCTATATCTATATCTATATCTATATCTATATCTATATCTATATCTATATCTATATCTATATCTATATCTATATCTATATCTATATCTATATCTATATCTATATCTATATCTATATCTATATCTATATCTATATCTATATCTATATCTATATCTATATCTATATCTATATCTATATCTATATCTATATCTATATCTATATCTATATCTATATCTATATCTATATCTATATCTATATCTATATCTATATCTATATCTATATCTATATCTATATCTATATCTATATCTATATCTATATCTATATCTATATCTATATCTATATCTATATCTATATCTATATCTATATCTATATCTATATCTATATCTATATCTATATCTATATCTATATCTATATCTATATCTATATCTATATCTATATCTATATCTATATCTATATCTATATCTATATCTATATCTATATCTATATCTATATCTATATCTATATCTATATCTATATCTATATCTATATCTATATCTATATCTATATCTATATCTATATCTATATCTATATCTATATCTATATCTATATCTATATCTATATCTATATCTATATCTATATCTATATCTATATCTATATCTATATCTATATCTATATCTATATCTATATCTATATCTATATCTATATCTATATCTATATCTATATCTATATCTATATCTATATCTATATCTATATCTATATCTATATCTATATCTATATCTATATCTATATCTATATCTATATCTATATCTATATCTATATCTATATCTATATCTATATCTATATCTATATCTATATCTATATCTATATCTATATCTATATCTATATCTATATCTATATCTATATCTATATCTATATCTATATCTATATCTATATCTATATCTATATCTATATCTATATCTATATCTATATCTATATCTATATCTATATCTATATCTATATCTATATCTATATCTATATCTATATCTATATCTATATCTATATCTATATCTATATCTATATCTATATCTATATCTATATCTATATCTATATCTATATCTATATCTATATCTATATCTATATCTATATCTATATCTATATCTATATCTATATCTATATCTATATCTATATCTATATCTATATCTATATCTATATCTATATCTATATCTATATCTATATCTATATCTATATCTATATCTATATCTATATCTATATCTATATCTATATCTATATCTATATCTATATCTATATCTATATCTATATCTATATCTATATCTATATCTATATCTATATCTATATCTATATCTATATCTATATCTATATCTATATCTATATCTATATCTATATCTATATCTATATCTATATCTATATCTATATCTATATCTATATCTATATCTATATCTATATCTATATCTATATCTATATCTATATCTATATCTATATCTATATCTATATCTATATCTATATCTATATCTATATCTATATCTATATCTATATCTATATCTATATCTATATCTATATCTATATCTATATCTATATCTATATCTATATCTATATCTATATCTATATCTATATCTATATCTATATCTATATCTATATCTATATCTATATCTATATCTATATCTATATCTATATCTATATCTATATCTATATCTATATCTATATCTATATCTATATCTATATCTATATCTATATCTATATCTATATCTATATCTATATCTATATCTATATCTATATCTATATCTATATCTATATCTATATCTATATCTATATCTATATCTATATCTATATCTATATCTATATCTATATCTATATCTATATCTATATCTATATCTATATCTATATCTATATCTATATCTATATCTATATCTATATCTATATCTATATCTATATCTATATCTATATCTATATCTATATCTATATCTATATCTATATCTATATCTATATCTATATCTATATCTATATCTATATCTATATCTATATCTATATCTATATCTATATCTATATCTATATCTATATCTATATCTATATCTATATCTATATCTATATCTATATCTATATCTATATCTATATCTATATCTATATCTATATCTATATCTATATCTATATCTATATCTATATCTATATCTATATCTATATCTATATCTATATCTATATCTATATCTATATCTATATCTATATCTATATCTATATCTATATCTATATCTATATCTATATCTATATCTATATCTATATCTATATCTATATCTATATCTATATCTATATCTATATCTATATCTATATCTATATCTATATCTATATCTATATCTATATCTATATCTATATCTATATCTATATCTATATCTATATCTATATCTATATCTATATCTATATCTATATCTATATCTATATCTATATCTATATCTATATCTATATCTATATCTATATCTATATCTATATCTATATCTATATCTATATCTATATCTATATCTATATCTATATCTATATCTATATCTATATCTATATCTATATCTATATCTATATCTATATCTATATCTATATCTATATCTATATCTATATCTATATCTATATCTATATCTATATCTATATCTATATCTATATCTATATCTATATCTATATCTATATCTATATCTATATCTATATCTATATCTATATCTATATCTATATCTATATCTATATCTATATCTATATCTATATCTATATCTATATCTATATCTATATCTATATCTATATCTATATCTATATCTATATCTATATCTATATCTATATCTATATCTATATCTATATCTATATCTATATCTATATCTATATCTATATCTATATCTATATCTATATCTATATCTATATCTATATCTATATCTATATCTATATCTATATCTATATCTATATCTATATCTATATCTATATCTATATCTATATCTATATCTATATCTATATCTATATCTATATCTATATCTATATCTATATCTATATCTATATCTATATCTATATCTATATCTATATCTATATCTATATCTATATCTATATCTATATCTATATCTATATCTATATCTATATCTATATCTATATCTATATCTATATCTATATCTATATCTATATCTATATCTATATCTATATCTATATCTATATCTATATCTATATCTATATCTATATCTATATCTATATCTATATCTATATCTATATCTATATCTATATCTATATCTATATCTATATCTATATCTATATCTATATCTATATCTATATCTATATCTATATCTATATCTATATCTATATCTATATCTATATCTATATCTATATCTATATCTATATCTATATCTATATCTATATCTATATCTATATCTATATCTATATCTATATCTATATCTATATCTATATCTATATCTATATCTATATCTATATCTATATCTATATCTATATCTATATCTATATCTATATCTATATCTATATCTATATCTATATCTATATCTATATCTATATCTATATCTATATCTATATCTATATCTATATCTATATCTATATCTATATCTATATCTATATCTATATCTATATCTATATCTATATCTATATCTATATCTATATCTATATCTATATCTATATCTATATCTATATCTATATCTATATCTATATCTATATCTATATCTATATCTATATCTATATCTATATCTATATCTATATCTATATCTATATCTATATCTATATCTATATCTATATCTATATCTATATCTATATCTATATCTATATCTATATCTATATCTATATCTATATCTATATCTATATCTATATCTATATCTATATCTATATCTATATCTATATCTATATCTATATCTATATCTATATCTATATCTATATCTATATCTATATCTATATCTATATCTATATCTATATCTATATCTATATCTATATCTATATCTATATCTATATCTATATCTATATCTATATCTATATCTATATCTATATCTATATCTATATCTATATCTATATCTATATCTATATCTATATCTATATCTATATCTATATCTATATCTATATCTATATCTATATCTATATCTATATCTATATCTATATCTATATCTATATCTATATCTATATCTATATCTATATCTATATCTATATCTATATCTATATCTATATCTATATCTATATCTATATCTATATCTATATCTATATCTATATCTATATCTATATCTATATCTATATCTATATCTATATCTATATCTATATCTATATCTATATCTATATCTATATCTATATCTATATCTATATCTATATCTATATCTATATCTATATCTATATCTATATCTATATCTATATCTATATCTATATCTATATCTATATCTATATCTATATCTATATCTATATCTATATCTATATCTATATCTATATCTATATCTATATCTATATCTATATCTATATCTATATCTATATCTATATCTATATCTATATCTATATCTATATCTATATCTATATCTATATCTATATCTATATCTATATCTATATCTATATCTATATCTATATCTATATCTATATCTATATCTATATCTATATCTATATCTATATCTATATCTATATCTATATCTATATCTATATCTATATCTATATCTATATCTATATCTATATCTATATCTATATCTATATCTATATCTATATCTATATCTATATCTATATCTATATCTATATCTATATCTATATCTATATCTATATCTATATCTATATCTATATCTATATCTATATCTATATCTATATCTATATCTATATCTATATCTATATCTATATCTATATCTATATCTATATCTATATCTATATCTATATCTATATCTATATCTATATCTATATCTATATCTATATCTATATCTATATCTATATCTATATCTATATCTATATCTATATCTATATCTATATCTATATCTATATCTATATCTATATCTATATCTATATCTATATCTATATCTATATCTATATCTATATCTATATCTATATCTATATCTATATCTATATCTATATCTATATCTATATCTATATCTATATCTATATCTATATCTATATCTATATCTATATCTATATCTATATCTATATCTATATCTATATCTATATCTATATCTATATCTATATCTATATCTATATCTATATCTATATCTATATCTATATCTATATCTATATCTATATCTATATCTATATCTATATCTATATCTATATCTATATCTATATCTATATCTATATCTATATCTATATCTATATCTATATCTATATCTATATCTATATCTATATCTATATCTATATCTATATCTATATCTATATCTATATCTATATCTATATCTATATCTATATCTATATCTATATCTATATCTATATCTATATCTATATCTATATCTATATCTATATCTATATCTATATCTATATCTATATCTATATCTATATCTATATCTATATCTATATCTATATCTATATCTATATCTATATCTATATCTATATCTATATCTATATCTATATCTATATCTATATCTATATCTATATCTATATCTATATCTATATCTATATCTATATCTATATCTATATCTATATCTATATCTATATCTATATCTATATCTATATCTATATCTATATCTATATCTATATCTATATCTATATCTATATCTATATCTATATCTATATCTATATCTATATCTATATCTATATCTATATCTATATCTATATCTATATCTATATCTATATCTATATCTATATCTATATCTATATCTATATCTATATCTATATCTATATCTATATCTATATCTATATCTATATCTATATCTATATCTATATCTATATCTATATCTATATCTATATCTATATCTATATCTATATCTATATCTATATCTATATCTATATCTATATCTATATCTATATCTATATCTATATCTATATCTATATCTATATCTATATCTATATCTATATCTATATCTATATCTATATCTATATCTATATCTATATCTATATCTATATCTATATCTATATCTATATCTATATCTATATCTATATCTATATCTATATCTATATCTATATCTATATCTATATCTATATCTATATCTATATCTATATCTATATCTATATCTATATCTATATCTATATCTATATCTATATCTATATCTATATCTATATCTATATCTATATCTATATCTATATCTATATCTATATCTATATCTATATCTATATCTATATCTATATCTATATCTATATCTATATCTATATCTATATCTATATCTATATCTATATCTATATCTATATCTATATCTATATCTATATCTATATCTATATCTATATCTATATCTATATCTATATCTATATCTATATCTATATCTATATCTATATCTATATCTATATCTATATCTATATCTATATCTATATCTATATCTATATCTATATCTATATCTATATCTATATCTATATCTATATCTATATCTATATCTATATCTATATCTATATCTATATCTATATCTATATCTATATCTATATCTATATCTATATCTATATCTATATCTATATCTATATCTATATCTATATCTATATCTATATCTATATCTATATCTATATCTATATCTATATCTATATCTATATCTATATCTATATCTATATCTATATCTATATCTATATCTATATCTATATCTATATCTATATCTATATCTATATCTATATCTATATCTATATCTATATCTATATCTATATCTATATCTATATCTATATCTATATCTATATCTATATCTATATCTATATCTATATCTATATCTATATCTATATCTATATCTATATCTATATCTATATCTATATCTATATCTATATCTATATCTATATCTATATCTATATCTATATCTATATCTATATCTATATCTATATCTATATCTATATCTATATCTATATCTATATCTATATCTATATCTATATCTATATCTATATCTATATCTATATCTATATCTATATCTATATCTATATCTATATCTATATCTATATCTATATCTATATCTATATCTATATCTATATCTATATCTATATCTATATCTATATCTATATCTATATCTATATCTATATCTATATCTATATCTATATCTATATCTATATCTATATCTATATCTATATCTATATCTATATCTATATCTATATCTATATCTATATCTATATCTATATCTATATCTATATCTATATCTATATCTATATCTATATCTATATCTATATCTATATCTATATCTATATCTATATCTATATCTATATCTATATCTATATCTATATCTATATCTATATCTATATCTATATCTATATCTATATCTATATCTATATCTATATCTATATCTATATCTATATCTATATCTATATCTATATCTATATCTATATCTATATCTATATCTATATCTATATCTATATCTATATCTATATCTATATCTATATCTATATCTATATCTATATCTATATCTATATCTATATCTATATCTATATCTATATCTATATCTATATCTATATCTATATCTATATCTATATCTATATCTATATCTATATCTATATCTATATCTATATCTATATCTATATCTATATCTATATCTATATCTATATCTATATCTATATCTATATCTATATCTATATCTATATCTATATCTATATCTATATCTATATCTATATCTATATCTATATCTATATCTATATCTATATCTATATCTATATCTATATCTATATCTATATCTATATCTATATCTATATCTATATCTATATCTATATCTATATCTATATCTATATCTATATCTATATCTATATCTATATCTATATCTATATCTATATCTATATCTATATCTATATCTATATCTATATCTATATCTATATCTATATCTATATCTATATCTATATCTATATCTATATCTATATCTATATCTATATCTATATCTATATCTATATCTATATCTATATCTATATCTATATCTATATCTATATCTATATCTATATCTATATCTATATCTATATCTATATCTATATCTATATCTATATCTATATCTATATCTATATCTATATCTATATCTATATCTATATCTATATCTATATCTATATCTATATCTATATCTATATCTATATCTATATCTATATCTATATCTATATCTATATCTATATCTATATCTATATCTATATCTTTTCTATTTCCCATACAAACGTTTTCTAGAGTCAATTTGAACTTTATTGCTATTCAATAAAGTTCATATTAAATTATAATCACTCACTGTTTTCTAAGCAATTTAGGTGTGTTCCTAACGTCAAAGAGTCAATTTGCAATTTATTACCGCTGCATAAAGTTCAAATTCAATCATATCTATGACATTGTATATAAAACTGAATAGTACTATCATGAAGATGAACGGTCGGCATGACTCTTCTCAACGCCTTCCCAAACGTCAAACATGTGGAATGTGTTGTGGTGAGGGGAGAATGAGCGAGAGATTTCCAATATTAAATAATTATTTTCCAGATAATTGAAGAAAAGAAGATAGAGAAGAATGTATACAAATTTAGCGATAGTTGGAGGGAGTCAATGGAAAGGCATTTTTGTTATTATTTTTCAATGCATATTCTATACAAATATGTATAATGTGGTTTTTTTTTGCTTGGTAGGTATTGAGGAATATTGAAAAATATCAACAAGGCAAAAAAAGGATTGAATGAGTACAAACTGTTTCCGGTTCCCAATTTGAAACTTTAAGTAGGTACTTCTTTTTTTAAATTCAAGTAAAATGGCAATGAGAAAGAAAAATAATATAATGCTCATAATGGTCAGATATTTTTATTGTTTGTTTTTTATAAGGATAAATATAGGTAGATAGATATTATATCACCTTTACAATGTTGGATATTTTTAGAAATATATGTAGATTAATGTATTCTGTTTCTTAAGCATAGTAAATACGCAATCATGTAGGTACAAATTACAGTATTAATTTATTTTATTGAAATAACACTTAATATAACTGTTTGTTCACTTTAAAAAATTAGCAATTCCTTTAATTTTAAGTGTGAAACACATTTTATGTAATATAAAACATTTTTGAACAATCTGAATTCCCTTGAAAATGGTTTTAAATGTCATACGTTAAAATTTAAAATCTACTGTAGTTCACGGAAACATTAAAATAAAATTTTAGTTCACGTAAATGCATTATCGTATACCGATTGGTAGGTACGCATTTATAAGGTGAAATGAAAAACAAGTCTTAAATTACTAGTCAATTATTCTATTATGTATATTTACGATCAAAAGTGGCAGCCCTGTCCTATTTCTTTCGAATGCAAATTGTAGCGTTTTTTGATGAATGAAATTAATTTTGATGAATGAAATTAAATTAAAATAAATTTTTACCAATTTTTAGTATTGTTTTTTTGTTATGTTTTTATTTTTTGTAAGAAAAGTGTCAATTCGATTTTTCTCAAAATTTGTTTGAATGTTGAAAACAATATTTCCTATAAGTTAAAATTAGTTGGAAGTCATAATCTCAAATTTTTGAAAAGATATTTGAGTCGAAAATCAATTTGTACCACCTTTTATAATTTTTTTTTTAAGGTTTTTATTTTTTGTAAAAAAATTGTCAATTCGATTTTTCTCAAAATTTTTCCTAATGTTGAAAACAATATTTCTTATAAGTTAAAATAAGTTTGAAGCCTTAATCTCAAGTTTTTGAAAAGATATTTGAGTCGAAATTCAATTTTTACCAACTTTGAGTAATGTTTTTTTAGGTTTTTATTTTTTGTAAAAAAACTGTCAATTTTATTTCTCTTAAAATTTTACCAGATGTTGAAAACGTTATTATTCGTTGTACAAAATTGTTTTGGAGATAAAATCATTTCTTATTCGAAAATTTTTGAGGTGACAATTTTTTTCAGTTTTTTTTTATTTATAAAAAAAACCGTTAATTGGATTTTTTTTCAAAAATATTCTTGTGTTGTATCACGTGCAAATATATAATATAAAATTTAATTCAAGTCTCTAGCGTCAATGGTTCGTGAGGTATTGAGGGTTAACCAACATTTTCACCTGTTTTTTTTTAAATTGCTATGGTAAAAAAACCACCCACTCAATTTTTTTGAGAGTCCTTTCTGCATCTTTCTGCCTTATTACCTGTATAACAAAATTTATTTGAAGTCGATATCTCTAGACGTACGAACGTACGTACACACGCACGCACAGACATCTTTCTAAAAATCTTTTATTTCGACTCTAGTGACCTTGAAACGTCGAGAAATGTCAAAATTTTCAATTCGACAAATCGGACCCATTACAATAACTTCCAATGGGAAGTTAATAAATAAATAAAGTTTTATTTATTTATTTTATTATTTTTGGCTTCATTAGAACCAGTATTTAAAAAAAGTTATTCCACCGCCTAGCACTACTTACATACCCACCCTCTACCTACATTGTAGAAATATAAAAGTATAAATATTAAAAAATGTATATACATACTTCTATACCCCATATTCAAAATATGGCAACAATGAATCCTACAGAGAATGAAATTTGCAAACGTTGCATTTAAATTTTCAAATTTCTCAAAAACTGAAAATCTAAAATCAAATGAATATAATTTTCTTCAAGCAAAATGTTGAACGAAGCTATGAGCTGCAGAGCGATGAACACAGCTAGGAAGGATCGCCAACATTGACATACTACACATGTATGATCGCCAACTTCATCATGTATCTGGTAACCTCTCACTCGATACCAAGCCGCCAACCATTTTGCATCTTGCTACTTGATATATTTTACTCTAAATAAACTTTGTAAAACCACTTATATATTTAATAAAATATATGTAACTTTTTGCTAACACAAAATACCTACTGCTAAAAGCATACAAAATACAATTCATAGCTATAACGATATGTATATATGCATAACTCCTTTACATTGATAGGTAGGCAGAGGCACAAAAAAATTCAAGGTAACTATGGTAACGAACTGTTTTTGTGTTTTTGTTTTCACATTTTCTCATTTCTTTTGAAATAAACAGCTGATTCAACTGACTCCCTCACACATCTTAATACTTATGAGGACAAAATAATATACTCCTTTCATTCCCACTCTTGCTTTCAAAATTTTATTTTCCAGTTGCTCTTAGTTTCGACACCAAATTTCCGTACACGCAGCGCCCTCATGCTCCGCCTTTCGTACCAAAATTTTCTGTTCCATGATAGTACTATTCAGTTTTATATACAATGATCTATGAAAATAGTCTTCGCGTGCGCTTTGGACGATCTAATGTCGCGTTCCGAAAATAAACAAAAGTGAATCGCGAACGCGACAAAAAATGTAATAAACTATTAGTAGTACTTATTTCCAATGAATTTGGTCGGCTTCGCTAAACTTAATTTTAGCTAACTTCAGTTGTAACTGTATCAGATTATTTTTTTAAATTAATTGTTTGGGATGAATGCACAATGGCCCATAAGAGGTCACTGGAGGCGCTGGACAGAACATTGAAAGATCTTCGTGACAACCAAAATGATTCTGTTGTCAGGTGATTTTCGTCAGACTACCAGTTATTCCCCGATCAACTGTTGCTGATGAACTAAATGCATGCCTAAAATCATAGAATTTGTGGCAGTACGTAAAGACACTCCAATTAACAACTAAGGCCGTGTGTCAATTGCGTTACAATGTGTGTTAAAATTTAACCAGCGTTAAAATTTGACACTAATGAGGTGAATAAAATGGGTTAAAATTTATTGAGCTGTGGAGCAGGTTAAAGTGTGTTAAAATTTGACGTTTCTATTGATAGAGAAATTTGCTCTTGCTTTTGCAATTTTGCATTCAAATCAAACGGAAATGGAGCAAGAAAAAAAACGAAGGCAGGCTGGAAAACCATACAATAAATGTAAGTTTGAAATTAATTAATTTATATAAATTCAATGCTTTTGTTTTCTAGGGTCTCACGAAGAAAAAATAAAACTTATTCAAACTAGGATAAGTTTGGATGATATGTTTACATCTAAAAATGCAAACATTAATGATGGATGGAGGTTTGTAAAACAGTACCTAACAAATTTCTGTTAAATAACGGTTGTTTTTTTTTTCAATTGAAGGTGTATAGCGGAGCGCTTTGGAGACCCCACAAAGGATTTTAAGGCATGCAGGCAGCTATGGAAAAATTTGTCACAAAAATACAAGGTATATTGTTGTGAATGTTTTGCCATACCTTACACACACTTTTTCATAATATTTTTTCGATCACAGTCGTTCTTTGAGCAGCATACTGGTGATGGTGCCGGTGATGATGCAGCCACAAATAGGGAAATGGAATCCTGGCCCTATTTCCAACTATTTCATCAATATGGTTCCAAAAAGCACAACTACCACCCGCCTTTCCTATTAGAAAGTTCATCGGGAGTAGTTTCGCTGGAACCTCTGCCACCAACTGGAGATATTGGTTCGGAGCTGATGTCATCGCCGAGATTATCTTCCTCTCTGGAGTTTACGTTCACTGAGATTGATTCGCCAACATCGCCCATTGCATCAACCTCACGTCCATCAACATCAGCTTCCGTTGCAACACCAAAGCTTAGTGCATACGAAAAACACTGTATTAAACGTGACAAAAAGCTGTCCAAACAAATGGGTACACTCATGGCCGTTTTTGGGAAAATGGTTGCAAAAGATTACCCAGATATTAACGTAGACAATCTGGTTGTCTGTTCCTCATCAGAAGATGAATAAAAAGTGATTTTTTTGATTTTAATTTGTTTTTTTAATTATTTGGAATATTTTGCATCAATCTTTGAAGCAACGAATTGCGAAAAAGTAATGCTTCAGCTGTGTCACTTTCATCAACTCCTAGATTTTCCCCAGCGTTGTCATTGGAATGAAATAATTCTTCTGGATCACTTCTACCTTAAAAACGATAAAACGATAAAACAAAAGTGACTTGAAATTATAATTATTTCGATCATTGTTTTTAAGAATACTAACCTAAATCACCACCTTCCACGCAGATGTTGTGCAAAATACAGGCTGTTAAAATGGTTTTGATACTGTTTTCAATTTTAAGCTCCAACCCTTTATTAAAAACATTTCTCCATCTGCTTTTCATTATTCCGAAAGCACATTCAACAACGTTTCTGGCTTTACTATGTGCGGTGTTGAACTTTTTTTCATTCGAATTGGGTGTTTTGTAAGGTGTTATGATGGGTATTGGGTGTAAACGACACGCATATCCACTATCTCCCAGCAAGTAATAGGGTTGCTTTGGATAATTGCCACTTTTGTATAGTTGACTGTTTTTCAAAACCTAAGAAAAAATGTGTTATGAATATTTACTTGACAAGAAAGATGTTGTTGAACTTACACGAGTGTCATGTACTGATCCAGGGAATCCAACAAAAACGTCATTAAACATCAATTTGCTGTCAACAACAGATTGACATTGGATCGAATAAAAACGTTTATAGTTTAAATATTCGCCATGTTTTCTTACAGGACAAAGTATCCTGATATGAGTGCCGTCTATAGCTCCTATCACATTTTGAAATAAATTAGGTTTGGAACGTCTGCAAAATCTATAGCCAATGTCCTCATAGTTATTTGGTTGAACATGTTTAATGAGATGACGCATGGATCCGCAAAAGAAATTAAGCATTTTGTGCACAATGTTCTTCACTGTATATCTGCTCATTCCAATAAAGCCACCAGCAAGTCGATAGCTGCAACCAGATGCCATCCAGTAAAGGAATACAACGAGTTCATACTCATTTGTCCAACCACTCCGTTTCCCTGGCATGAGGCCCACAATCGTTTTAAAAGTGGAACTTTTCAACCGCAAATGTTCACGACATTTGATCTCATCGTTGTTGAGAATTGCATTGATGTCTTCTGAAAACACTCGAAGTCTTCCATAGCTTACACGGGTAATCTGCCGATAGGATTTATTTGGAAAACTTTTAACTTGAACGTCAACTAATAACTTACCCCACGCTCTCTTCTCTGTTTAATTGAATTTCTTGTTATAATGCTTTGATATTTTAAAAGATATAAAAGAATTACAGCAAAATACTTTAAATTTGTCATTTTTCTGAACCAAATACGAATTTATTGTTTTGTTTCTTTTGAAATGTATGACAGATATCAACAATTTTTCAGTGTTACCACACCGAATAAATCAATTAATCAAAATGGGAATTTTGTTTGAATATTTTTGACTGTTGTTTTAAAATATGACATTAGAATCGAGAACAATAAATAAAAAAGATTTTTTTTTAGTTTCAGAGACTTTTTATTAACCCTGTTTTCTTAAATATATGTTTTGTAAGAGAAATTATTTTTCCGCGAAAAAGAAAACCAATTTTTGTTCAGGGAAATTTCTTAAATTATCGAGGGAAATTTTTTTAACCTGCGCAGAAATCTTGGTTAAAATAATTGTTTTAACGCAATTCACACAGCAAATGGCTAAATTTGATCCCACCTCAAAGAAGACGTCAAATTTTAATCGTGGTAGAAGTTTTAACGCAAATTTTAACGCAATTGACACACGGCCTAACATGCGAGTATTTTTGCAACATGGTGAAACTGCAAATGTGTTTGCGAAGCAGTTATTAGATATTGGAAATAATAAAGTTGCAATGGACACCTCGACCGGATTCATCACATTACCCACAGATTTCTGTCACATCACAGATTCAAAAGAGAAGCTTATTCAGTGTGTTTTCCCAGATATAGCGCAAAAGTTCAATAACCATAATTACCTGGGTGAACGAGCAATATTGGCAGCGAAAAATAAAGATGTCGAGGATCTCAATGCGACCATTCAGAATTTTCTTCCAGGACAGTTGGTTTCCTTCAAATCAGTGGACAACGTTATGAACCAGGATGACGTAGTCAACTATCCCACGGAGTTTTTAAATTCACTGGAATTGCCTGGATTACCACCTCACAATTTGCAGTTAAAATCAGGATCAGTTGTCATCATGCTGCGTAACATTAATCAACCTCGAATATGCAATGGAACAAGACTGGCTGTGAAAAAGCTGATGAATAACGTCATTGAGGCAACAAGCATAGAAGGAAAATACAAAGGAGCGGATGTCTTGATCCCGCGAATACCCATGATTCCAACGGATTTACCATTCGCAACGCTTACAATTTCCGGTACGTCTGGCCTTTGCGATGACAATAAATAAATCGCAAGGACAATCTTTAGAAGTTTGCGGAATCAACTTGGAGTTTCCCTGTTTAGCGCATGCACAATTATACGTTGCGTGTTCGCGCGTCGGATACCGTCTGTTAAGTTCTTAACGCAATGAACAAATAATCAAAAAAAAAAATAAAATATACGAAAAATAACTCAAGGAGAAGACGACGCACTAGTTTGAAGGTTTTCACAAAACTGACTTTATTCTTTGATAGAATTTACATTTCTTGAAAATGATGAATTATAAAAAGTGCAACTATGCAATAAAAATTCCAAGCGTGAGAACAGATGAATGGCAAATATCAAAAGTGGAACACGAGAAGCGTGAACTACAAAGTTTTCAACTGGTCACACACTTGAATTAATCACAGAAAATAATATTTTGTTGCACCTATGC
The DNA here is from genome assembly GCA_920104205.1 of Eupeodes latifasciatus. Taxonomy (NCBI): domain Eukaryota; kingdom Metazoa; phylum Arthropoda; class Insecta; order Diptera; family Syrphidae; genus Eupeodes; species Eupeodes latifasciatus. The sequence continues at coordinate 106,388,523 of OV049926.1, read as the reverse complement.
AAAAATGATTTACAAATTAAGATGATCCATTTGGCCTTACAATACTACTGGCCGCATGGTTTAAGGTAAAAAGAAAAAAAAGTTAAAATGAAATTTGAATGAAATTTGAATGAAATTTGAACATACTCCCCCCTTTTGAGGGTTCTTAACTCTCTAAATTTTACTTATTGAATTCTTTGACTTAATTTTAAACGTTGACCTCGAAAGTTCTCGGCATAGGGGTTGGTCTTCTTTTTCGACGAAAAAGAGTGAAGATAATCCCAATCATGCATGCCAATAACAACAAACTGCTTCCATAGTGATGATAATCATGTGAGCTGATATCAGTGGGGGCAGGCAATTCCTTGGATTTGTCCATTACATCTTTGATTTTAGACTTTAGATCTTCAAACTCGGATGGGTCAATATGATTCGTTTCAATAGGTGTGTCTATTGTCTTTGATGTTGTCTCTTCAGTTATGTTCCAGAAGCTTGCATTCGCGCTAGGAATAAAAGGTGAGGTTATTTTGCTCTCATAATTAATTTTACCTTTAATGACGATGTTGGGCAGTTGAAGAACACAAGGTTTCTTGAACTCCAGAACACCATTTCCAGACAAACTAATGGCTGTGCTTTTATCGCCGCAAATCAGATGGCCATACATTTTTGATGGAATAGAGAAAATCCAACTATTCGAAGATTTAAGTCCTTTCCAAACATTTTGTGAATGTGCCACCTTTAAGGTGCATTTGCTGAAGCTCTCCTCTTTATGATTTAGTAAAGCCATTTCGCAAATCTCTGAAGTTCCTTGCTGGATTATAGTTGGGTGCACTTGGTTGCACATGTAGTTGGTTGACAGTAATCGTTTGCATGCTCCCAGCTCGAGGCCACTCAATAAGAAATATCTATCTCTGGGTAATGATACAGCTAAATATTCAGCAGATGTTTCTACTATAAACGTCTTGTTTTTGTGAATTATAGGAATAGTTAAAAGATTAAAAAGTTGAAATTCTTCAGCATCCGTCAGGGGTAGTAACATTTCAAACACAATAGAATCATTTAAGCACCGACCTTTTACTGATGACATTTTGTACATATCAAGAACTGAACCTTCTAGCAATGATAAATAGGAAGGCAAGTTACTTTTAACAAGCTTCAGCTGCTCACTTAATTGCTTGGGTGTTATAAGCTGTGGATTTATGTTTCCGTGATTTAAATCCAAAAGAACATCTAAAAGCATTTCTTGTATGTGCTCGAAATTCGTGAGAACAAGAATCAAATATGAAGTTGTTGTGGACGCCCAGTGACCTACGAAGTACCTAATAATGAAAAACGATGTCAACCGACCCTTACAGTGTGGTTTCAGTTTCAGCGCCCTCTATTAGGCAAAATCAGAAACGTAATAAATCTACTACAATCAGAACGTCACAGACATGAAAGATCTGAATGTCAAACAGGTCATAGAATGGAGGGGAAATAGAATCTACAACCACATTAACATCTGAATGGGAATTGGGTGGATTGGATCGGACGATACGAAAAGAGTGGGAGGAGGATGAATGATAGGGTGGCCTGATTCATCACCGTATCCCGTATGACATATTAAGTCCAATGTCATTTAAAATTTAATAGCCGTTGGTAATGACAGAATTTTAAAATTTAAATTGAAGTCCGGTTACCGTGAAAATTTCTTTTTAATATTTAAGTCCGAAGACACTTTCCGGTGGATTAAATTATTTTTAAACAATTTTTTTTAATACTTACTGGTGTGTAACTATACCTCTTATTGTTCCTTTTTTTTTTTGTTTATCATTATCATTTTCTTTTTGTTAAAATTTTGTGATAGGCATCTATAAAAAAATTAACCTACGTGTTGGTAATCACACGCAATCATTTCATCCATACAAAATCATGTATGCAATAGCTTAAATAGATACAAGATACAATTTTGGGTGAGTTTTAAAGAAGTGTTTTATTGAAAAATTAAAATTGAAATAGTGATTTTTATATAGGCTACAATTGTACAAAATTCGACTTCCTGGCGGTCCCAGTTGGCAGCAGAGCGCTGGGCCGCCACATCTCTAAATTAAATTATATTTTTCTTGTGCGCTCTTTATTCTTCGATGACTGTTGGTAGTCCCAAACTCTGCACCATCACTTTGTGGGAACGTTCAAATTTGCTGCACTGGATCTGGTTCATATCCACACCTATACACCAATACACACGCTAAATTTACCCAACCACAAGGGAGATTCCGGGACCATTCAGCTAACCTGCAGCAGCACAGAGCCCCGTGGAACCCTTCTTCCATAGGATCATATCAATCCGTCAGGTGGTGGTTAAACCTAGGTATCAATCCAAAAATAAGTAAATCCCGGCATCAATGTGAGTACCTACAAAAAAAAATAAAGTTAGCAAGAAGTCAAGAAGAGAGCCCATGGAGAATATATATACATATTTCAAGTCATACATCTACACACAAATAATAATATATTTTTTTCTTGTTATAAGAAAGACAAAAGTGAAAGTGAAAAGTGTCATAGTTTATAATTTACGTCTTATTGTTAATTTTAGATGAGCGTTGAAGTGTTTATTATTTTTTTTTCTAATTTTTCAATTTCAATAATTTAGATAAAATTTGATTGTAAGGGAACGAGGTAGTGTTTTTCCTTTGGTCTGTCGACGCGATTGATACACTATTTGTGAAATTTAACCCCCTCCAAGGAGCTCCATGCAGGCAGGGAATTTCGAGCCGTAATAATTGTAAGAGTTTGGCACTAAAAAGGGTGTCGTTAAAGTTTTTTTCTGATAGTCCTGTTAGGGAATATCTCGTCTCCACGTTTTTTTTTTCTTTCTTTTTCAGTTATTTGTTTTTCTTTGTTAAATGGTTTAATACTTTGGATAAAGAAAAAGTCAAAGATATTAATTTTTATGTTACCTACAAATATAATTTTCTTTATAACCTTTGTTTTGCTACTCGATTCATGATAAGAATAAAACTTCATTTCACGCCATCTTGGTTGAAATTTTTTGTGTTTGTTTGATTTCGCTTGATGAAATCATGATCTTTTGAAGATAATTTTTCAGGGGTGTGGCCGGTAGCACAGTCCTTTTGGTGAAGATGGGTTGACTGGAACGTGGTGTCAATTGTCTTTGGGGAAATCCGAACATCGCCATGGATTTCTAGGTCGGGTGGGATGGCATCGCTGCAATATCACCAGCAGCGCCCTTGAAGTGATGATTGTCCGTCTGCGGTATTTTTTTTGGTTGTTTCCTCTGGCCTGATTTGTGTTTTGTTGCTGGTGAGGTTAAGTTTCGGGGGCAAGATCCCCCCCATTCCGGCGAGCTAACTGCCGAGCTTCGCAAGCAGGCCGCGTCCCCCGGAACTTGACATTCTTTCCTACCTTCCAAACACTTCCCATCCGCTAGTTCCTATCCCATCCTTTTTCCTACACTACTCTCGCACTGACTTTTCCTACCCATCCTCTTGCCTCGCAACAAAGTCAATGATCCGAGATTCTGTTTTACCCCATTAACCTTTTGTTTCTCCTTGAAGATTGCAATGGTCTTTTCAAGATGTTCATTTAAAGCCTTAAACTGATCTTGAACTTGAATGTGATCACGTTTTAAAATATTCGAAGTAGCATCTGCAATTGAACTTTGTTTTCTCAAAAGTTCAATCAAATGATTTTCGTTCTTATAGGCATTGTTGATTTGACCTTGAATTTTGTCTGCACTCTCTTGGTCAAGGATACCAAACAAACTATGTGCCAGAGTTCCCACAACGTCAAATGGTGATCTTGCTATCCTGGTTCGTTCATATTTTGGTGCATGATAATTGTGAAGCAACTCATTGTTATGTTCGATAACTGCGATCCTGTTTCGCAGTGTGTCTATTATTGGCTCATAATACATTTGATTACCAATTTCTTTTGTGCATATATCTTGCATTCTGTTGACATATGCTTTAAGCTCATTGAATTCTTGCCAGTATGTTGTCAAATTGTAAAATACAAAAATTTTCCAGTACGTGTTTACCGTACGAATTCTGCCAACATCTTCAAAATATATACCAACGCCATCATCCAGTTCCTTGATATTTACTTGCTCCTGTGTTACCGTCTGACATAAAGATGTGGGTATTATGATGAGTGCCAAAAGTAAGATCGAAAGCAGTGTCAACTTTTGTGTTTTTCTTGGTCTTAAACTTCTCGTGCTTCTCTTTGGTTCAAGACTGGAGCAATCTGAATTTTTTCTTTATTCTCTTGTTCATCTGTTGGAAGTGGGCAAAGATTATGTATTGCTCTTTGATATGTTCCAGTTTGGGTTTTAACATTAGCCACGCGTACTTTATCATCACTTCCCTTAAAAGTTTCAATCACACGTCCTAATTTCCAGCGCATCGGAGGAATATTTTCTTCTTTAATAAGCACCAAGGTGTCAGGCTTCAGATTGTTAGATTCAGTCTTCCACTTGAATCTTTGCTGCAAGAGATGTAAATACTCATCTGACCACCTTTTCCAAAAATGTTGTTGAATATGTTGAATTTGCCGGAATTTATTTAGGCGGCTCATTTTGCAGGTTGTAACATCAGGTTCTGTCAATGCCGTAAGAGGACTTCCGATTAAGAAGTGTCCGGGTGTGAGAGCTTCGAAATCATTTGGATCAGATGATAACGGTGTCAACGGTCGAGAATTCAATATCGCTTCTATTTGTATGACCACAGTAAGCAACTCCTCATACGTAAGTGATGCTTCACCTAAGTGGCGAACGAGGAGCATCTTTGCAGATTTAACGGCAGCCTCCCACAGGCCTCCAAAATGAGGGGAACGAGGTGGAATGTTTTTCCACGTTATTCCTTCTTCGAGGCAATGTGTCTGAATTGCTGCTTGTATTCTATTTGAATTGAATATTTTTGTTAGTTCTGCTAATTCATTCTTGGCACCAACAAAATTTGTTGCATTATCGCAAAATATTGTGTGGCAAAGTCCTCGCCTTCCTACAAATCGTTTTAAGGCGTATATGAAAGATTGAGATGAAAGATCTCCCACTACCTCTATATGTATAGCTTTAGTAGAAAAACAAACGAAAATAGCTAAATATGACTTTGTAGGAGTCTTACCTCTGACCTTGTAGTGAGTTTTTATAGGGCCGCAAAAGTCAACACCGGAATGATAAAAAGGTCTTGCTGAATTAACTCTTTCTGCAGGCATATTTCCCATCAGCTGATTGATGAATTTTGGCTTTACTCTAAAGCATATGATGCATCGGCTAATTACTTGTCGAGCTGCATGTCCAACACCTAAGAACCAGTACTGTTGTCGCGAGATGGCTATTAACGCTCTATGTGAAGCGTGCATGTGTTTAAAATGAAGATATGTTAAAATTAATTTAGTTACTATATTAATTTTGGGAATTAAAATTTGATGCTTAGCATCTGGAGAGATCTTGGCATTTGTCAACCTTCCACCAACTCGGATGAGCTTTGTTTTTTCATCAAAATATGGAGTAAGAGATGCTATAGATGAAGTTCTACTTACAAGTTTCCTTCCTTCTAAGGCACGATATTCCTCTGGGAATGACACTCTTTGCGTGTAAACAAGAATCCATCGTGTTCCTTCTCTTAATTCCTCAACAGTTAGCTGGCCTGTGTTTCTAAGTTCAACTGGTTTTCTGCAATTGTAATAAAATCTAAAACAGAATGAAAATATTTTTCTCAATGTGAAAAATGAACTTCTATAATTGATGTTTTCGATCAAATTTAGATCGTTTTGAATTACTGCCGACAACACCGATTTTTTCTTACGTCGTTCTGGAATCACTTCAGGAAATTCGTATTCCTTGAACTGAACGATTTCCTCATTTCTAAGAAAGTCTGGACCTTTGAACCATATTGATGATTTGAATAGTCCTTCTAAGTTTGATCCTCTCGAAACCAAGTCTGCTGGATTTAAATGGCCCTTGATGTATTGCCATTGATGAAACTCTGAAAGTGATTGGATTTTTGCAACTCTATTTGCAACAAAAGTTTCCCAGGTATAAGAGGGTGATTTAAGCCAGGCTAAGACGGTTGTAGAATCTGTATAAAAGCATACCTTGTCAATTTTCTTTGGAAGTATTTGAATTACCCTATCCACTAATTCCACCATAAGTACTGCTGCTTGTAGTTCCAGGCGGGCTATGCTGACAGTTTTCAAAGGCACAATTCTTGATTTTGAGCAAAGAAGTTGGCAAAAGCTTTGGTTTTTTTCATCAATTGATCTTAAGTAAACGCACGAACCAAATGCACTTAAGCTGCTATCAGAGAAGGCATGAAGTTCTATTGTCTTAGCAGAAGGAAGAAGAACGTATCGTGGAATGCTTATCTTGTTCATGAGAGAGAATTGCACAATGTAGTTTATCCACTTTTGAGCCTTTTCAGTTGGAAGATTTTCATCCCAAGACAGTTTTGATTTCCACAACTCTTGTAAAAATAGCTTGCCAATGACGATTATAGGCCCAAGTAAGCCAAGAGGATCGAAAAGTCTTGCAAGATCAGCTAAAACTGTTCGCTTTGTTATCTGAGTAGTTATTTTATTTACCTTTTCGTCATTGAAGCTGAATTTGAAGACATCTTGTGAAGGATCCCATATTAGTCCTAACGTTCTGACTATCTCAGATTGATGAAATGTTACTAGTTTTTCTTTATCTTCTTCAGGAATTCCTTCTAAAATCATAGGATGATTGGAACAAAATTTTTTCAATTCAAAATTACCTGCTTTGAGTAGACAAACTATCTCATTAAGTAACTCATGAGCGTCATCAATGGTCTCTGAACCGGCCAAGCAATCATCCACGTACACATTGTTTTTAACGGCCTGTGAAGCTCTATAAAATGTATCTTGATTATCTTCTGCTAGTTTAACAAGACATCTGGTTGCAAGGTAAGAGGCCGATGCTGTCCCATAAGTAACAGTGTTTAATTTATAAAGCTGCAATGGTTCATCAGTTCTTGGTCTCCAAAAAATAAGTTGAAAGGCTCGATCTTCCTCTTGTAATAACACTTGGCGATACATCTTTGTTATGTCTGCTGTAAAGACGTATCTGTGCATTCTGAATTTCAGAACTATTGAAAATAGATCTGGTTGAACTGTTGGACCCACCATGAGTATATCATTTAGTGAGTGGCCAGAAGTCGTCTTTGCTGAAGCATCAAAAACTACTCGAAGTTTTGTTGATGAACTTTCGGGTTTCATGACGCAATGATGAGGTATGATGTAGTGTCTCTCTGGAATATTATTCTTGCCAATTGGTGTCATGTGACCCAATGTTTTATATTCTTCCATGAAGCTGGTGTAGGATTTTTTTAGCTCTTCATCGTTGTTTAATTTGCTTTCTAATGAAAGAAACCTTTTCCTTGCTACTTGAAGGGAGTCACCTAAAAATATGGAAGGATCCTCCTTAAATGGTAATTTAACAACAAATTTACCTTCTGAATTCCGAGTTGTATTCTTCTTGAAATGTTCTTCACATTGATGTTCTTCTTCGCTCTGAGTGTTAATGGGAGTGTCATGGCTTTCTGTTTCCCAGAAGGAGCGAACGAGTTTGTCCAACGATGTCATCGATGGCTTTGTGACTATTGGCAATGAGCATTCAAATTTGAAGCTGGAGCACTTCCGGCTACGAACCTAACTCTGATTTACGTAATATTGGTAGTTCGTTTGAAATCCTGTATTCTCCTGGTAAAAATAGGTCGAAGAAAAGTTCAGCTCCCAAAAGCATGTCGATTTGATTAGCTTTGCAGAATGAAGGATCTGCCAGCTCGATGTGAGTAGGAATCTTCCACAGGGAAACGTCGATTTCTTGACAGCACTGGTAGTAACTTATACGAGACATGAGGTTCGCTTCAATTGTGGCTTTATAAGTCGATGTTCTGGATTCAAAAGTTACTGAGGCCACAAACTCAGACCTGCACTCTTGCGCACCTATTCCACTGATTGAAATATCCTTACGATGCTTCTTGATTCCTAACTGCTGTAGGAACGATGTTGTGACGAAATTTAACTGAGAACCAGAGTCAAGAAGAGCTCTGCACGGGATTCGCACACCATAAGATGAAATCACATTGACCACTGCCGTTGCAAGGTAAACATGACGCTTCTTGAATTTCGTTTCTGCTGCTGTATTAACTGCTTGATGTACTGGCTGTGGAACCTTGTTTATAGTACCTTTCTCACCCCACTGATGTGTAGCTGGTGAGTCATTGCCGTTTTCTTGTGGCTGATGTAATTTTTGTAGCCGTTTCTGCTGGTGAAGTAGTGTATTGTGGGGCATGTTGCATTTTTGGCATTTTCGGCATGAACATGATTGGGTGAAATGGCCTTTCTTCAAACAATTCCTGCACAACATCAGCCTGTGAACAGCTTTTCCTCGTTCTGAAGCTGAAAGGGTCAAAAATTTATTACAGTTGTAAATACCATGCTTACTTGAGTTGCAAAAATGGCAAATGAGTGCTATATCCTGATCAATCTTGGGAGCTATGGCCACGGTTGACTTCCTTCCAATATCATAGATACAAATGGCTTCCAGGCTCTAGAACTTCTTCCTGTCATCTCGGGTGTTGATGGCTTCTAGAGTCTGGAATCTTGACTCAACGAACTTCAGGAACTCTTCGATGGTGGGGCTGCTTCTCGGATCCTTTATCGCAAACTCGAATTTTTCCCTGCTCTCTCTGTCCAATTTTTGCAATAGAAGGTGTACTACTATTGGATCCCAACTTGCGATGTCAATGTTCAGGTTGGTGATTACTTGCAAACACTCCTTCGTATTGTCATGGAGTCTTCTTAAGCTGGAACTTGTTGCTGTGGTGACTGGCTGCGTTAATAACTTGTTAAATTGAGCGGTCAACAGCAATCTTTTATTGTTGAAGCGTTCAACAAGTGCACCCCAAGCTACCTCGTAGTTGCTGTCTGTTGGCTTGAAGTTTTGAATCAATTCCTGGGCCTTTCCAGTTACATTCGCTCTCAAGAAATATAATTTTTGAGCCGGTGGTATTGGCTGATCATGAATCATTTGCTTGAACAGGTCATGGAATTGTAACCAGTTAAAGTATTCACCATCGAATTTAGGAAGCTCGATTTTCGGAAGCTTCATCATTACACTCAGAGGTTTTGGTTCACATCCCTTTTCTTGAGTTGTTGAAATGTCCGCAAAAAGCTTCAAGAAAGTCTCCTCTACCCTTTCTTGTAAATTAAAGTACTCTTCTGCTTCCTCTGCACTCAGATCCTGATCCAACTTACGATATAAACACGTAATCTCATCCCAATTCTGCTCCAAACTTCTTGCTTTAATTTGGGAGAATTGTTCACTTTTATTAAAAGACGATTGCTCAAGTGCCTTGCTCAATGATCTCTTTAAGATGTTTATCAACAAGAGATATCTTGCCTTGTTATTCATTTGCGCTCTTGATGGTATGGTTAACTCCCTTTCTGTATTTGAATCTGTTCTTGTAAAAGTTCCCTTCTTGGTTTTGGGAATCGCACCTGTTTGAATGCCATGTCTATTGATATCCTCTGCAGGCTTTTCGTTGAGAGTATTGGCTTTGCCTGCCTTTTTACTTGCTTCTTGAAGATCATCTGGGTTTTGATCCTGTGGTTGCGTTAATTCAGCAATTCGTCGATGTATATTGGTAGTCATGAGTTCTGCTGCCTTTCGTACCAGTTCAAAATAATCCTTTTGAAAGTAAGGATGGTCCATCTGGTCCGAGAATCTCTCTCGCAAAATAGAATCATTCTGATCAAATTCTTCCCACAAAGGCTCTAATTGCCCTTTTTTCTTGCTCAGGTAATCTAGAGTCTTCCTAGTGGTACTATCTTTGTTAATTCCGAACGATGGTACAAATTGCTTCGCCTACTTGTTCTTGCTGACCGGCGATGTCTTCAATAGTTTGGTCATCATTCCTGTGAGCCATTGTAATTATTTTTGATTTTATTATTCGCACTTGCACTAAAACGATGTAATTATTTCACAATAAATCACTCCACCAAAACTCTTTTTTACTGCTACCACTTTAAATGATTTTATTATTTTAAACAAATTACTGCAGGCCACTAAAACTCTTTTTAATGAGTCCTGTCACGGTCGCCAATGTTAAGTTCTTAACGAAATGAACAAATAATCAAAAAAATAAAATAGACGAAAAATAACTCAAGGAGAAGACGACGCACTAGTTTGAAGGTTTTCACAAAACTGACTTTATTCTTTGATAGAATTTACATTTCTTGAAAATGATGAATTATAAAAAGTGCAACTATGCAATAAAAATTCCAAGCGTGAGAACAGATGAATGGCAAATATCAAAAGTGGAACACGAGAAGCGTGAACTACAAAGTTTTCAACTGGTCACACACATGAATTAATCACAGAAAATAATATTTTGTTGCACCTATGCAAAAATGATTTACAAATTAAGATGATCCATTTGGCCTTACAATACTACTGGCCGCATGGTTTAAGGTAAAAAGAAAAAAAAGTTAAAATGAAATTTGAATGAAATTTGAACACCGTCTTCTTTGTTTATTTACGCACCACAAAACAAAACAAAAAATATAGTTTTTGAGAAAACTTTAAATTGATTAACAAACTGTATCATAACAGTGTGTGTCTGTTAATAAAAATTTAAACCTTATAAATAGCCAGTATTTCAGTTAAACTCTGTTTTTTTAAGTAAGCAACATGATGTGTCGAAAATAATAATAAAACTTCATGCTTCATTAAAAAAATGCTTTTGTATTTAATACATTTTGTTTGTTTTGAAATTAATTTATACAAAAGTTTAGGTCTTTTATTTATCGATTGAGGCAGAACGAAGTCTGCCGGATCAGCTAGTAATATATATGTACATATATCGGGTGATTTTTTAAGAGCTTGAGAACTTTTTTTTAAAAAAAAAACGCATAAAATTTGCAAAATCTCATCGATTCTTTATTTGAAACGTTAGATTGGTCCATGACATTTACTTTTTGAAGATAATTTCATTTAAATGTTGACCGCGGCTGCGTCTTAGGTGGTCCATTCGGAAAGTCCAATTTTGGGTAACTTTTTCGAGCATTTCGGCCGGAATAGCCCGAATTTTCTTCGGAAATGTTGTCTTCCAAAGCTGGAATAGTTGCTGGCTTATTTGTGTAGACTTTAGACTTGACGTAGCCCCACAAAAAATAGTCTAAAGGCGTCAAATCGCATGATCTTGGTGGCCAACTTACCGGTCCATTCCTTGAGATGAATTGTTCTCCGAAGTTTTCCATCAAAATGGCCATAGAATCGCGAGCTGTGTGGCATGTAGCGCCATCTTGTTGAAACCACATATCAACCAAGTTCAGTTCTTCCATTTTTGGCAACAAAAAGTTTGTTAGCATTGAACGATAGCGATCGCCATTCACCGTAACGTTGCGTCCAACAGCATCTTTGAAAAAATACGGTCCAATGATTCCACCAGCGTACAAACCACACCAAACAGTGCATTTTTCGGGATGCATGGGCAGTTCTTGAACGGCTTCTGGTTGCTCTTCACTCCAAATGCGGCAATTTTGCTTATTTACGTAGCCATTCAACCAGAAATGAGCCTCATCGCTGAACAAAATTTGTCGATAAAAAAGCGGATTTTCTGCCAACTTTTCTAGGGCCCATTCACTGAAAATTCGACGTTGTGGCAGATCGTTCGCCTTAAGTTCTTGCACGAGCTGTATTTTATACGGTTTTACACCAAGATCTTTGCGTAAAATCTTCCATGTGGTCGAATAACACAAACCCAATTGCTGCGAACGGCGACGAATCGACATTTCACGGTCTTCAGCAACACTCTCAGAAACAGACGCAATATTCTCTTCTGTACGCACTGTACGCATTCGTGTGGTTGGTTTAATGTCCAATAAAGTAAACTGAGTGCGAAACTTGGTCACAATCGCATTAATTGTTTGCTCACTTGGTCGATTATGTAGACCATAAATCGGACGTAAAGCGCGAAACACATTTCGAACCGAACACTGATTTTGGTAATAAAATTCAATGATTTGCAAGCGTTGCTCGTTAGTAAGTCTATTTATGATGAAATGTCAAAGCATACTGAGCATCTTTCTCTTTGACACCATGTCTGAAATCCCGCGTGATCTGTCAAATACTAATGCATGAAAATCCTAACCTCAAAAAAATCACCCGATATATAAATAGGATATAACCTCAGAAAATACAAATATAATTGTTTGAACTCATTTTTATTTGTAAACAAAGGAAATGGAATCAAATTCATATTCCACAATTGAAAATTAATTTGATGCCATTTCTTGTTATTGTCATCAAGATAAATTATAAAGAGAGATAAAATACTGACAAAGTGTTTGTCACGAAAAATACAGAATAAAAAGGTAAAACGCTGAGAGTTTGTTGCGAAACACACTGGCTATCTGCGATACCTTAGTTAGTTCTTAAGAATTAATAAAGAAGTACTTAAAGAGTTCTGCTCTTTAATTAAATTTGATTAAAAAAGTTTTAAATGGAATTTAATTTGTAATTTATATATGATTCTCTCTCCAAAACCCTTTCGTTTGATGTAAAAATCAATAACAAAACGATGCGGTAGGCTACCGGCGGCGGTTTGCAAAGCAACACAACAAAATAGTGAGGTGAATTAGTTGTGTCTTGATAGTGAATTGAAGTCTTTTAGTAAATCCCACAATTTAAGGAAAAACAGCCTAATTACAATTTGTATTAATTATAACCGAAACTTATTGATCACCACTGTCATCAGTTCAAGAAAGCAAAAACTTTTTTGTGTTCGTTTATTAAATTGGTACAGGCGTTCTCACAAAAAAAACAATAAGTTACTTATAGTAAGTGATTCGCAAAGTCAATGCATCATAATAATTAGGAAAAATCTATAAAAGAAGGAGCGTCTACCGCAGCAACAACGGCAGAAAATACACACATTCAACGCACAATGTCAAACGTTTGCATCTTAGAGGCTTTTGATCTCAGTCATTCTGAGAACTGAAAATCTTATGATGTGTGAGGGAAAATTTTTAGAAAGACACGTTTTTGACGTTGGCTGGAGCTGCTGTTTACCACCTCCTGTTCTTATTTGTATTGCCAAAGAATTTTAGTGATCTTAGGCTAGGCGCGCACATGCAACTTTTAGTTTCGAAACTGTTTGGTTTCTAATCTGAGCACTATAGACTTATACGAGAGTCCGCGCACATGCAGAAACTATTCGGTCGCCCATTCGAGCAACTTTTTAGTTTGTGTTTTGACACAAACTAAACGATCACCTCAAACCAATTAATTAGTTTGTGTCACAAGGAATTATAGGTAACTGCGCGCACATTCAACTAAATCGTTGAATAATTTTCTTTAGGTGCAAGAGAGAAAAAAATGTAGTCAATGTTTTTCTTTCACAAAAAATTCTGAGGGAAGAGTACCACCTTACATCTCAATTTCACTAGTTTTCTCTTTCATACATTGATTGCGAAAATTTATTAGTTGCTTAAACCCAACAAAAAATTTCTGTATCCTACTGTGATACACGTAACTGCGCCCACATTCAACTAAATAGTTTCTTTAGTATGCATGTATTAGCAGAGAGAAAAAACTAATCGAGAGAGCCAAATTTCCTCGTCTCCGTCCCTTCGAAACCTCTTACTCTCATTTTTTATAGCGTGTTGAATTCGTATCGGTGTATACATGTTTTCACCTCGGAGAAGAGTACACAAAAAAACATCATTTCCGGGAAATGTGACATTTCTCATTTTTGTTTATTGATAGCCAAGAAGGCTATGTTTTTTAAAGTCTCATTATAAATATTATTGTATTTAATATTTTAGTATTTGTAATTCTCATGAATTTCTTTTTTTTAATTTTGCTAACATCTTGTCGTTTTTATATCTACAAAAATATATAACTGAAAGATAAGATATAAATAGTTAGAACTGGAAAACTTATAAAAATGATGCATAAGACTTAAATTTTGGTTTAAGAACAATTTTGTATATTCTTTTCACAAAACCACTGACCTAGCGAGAATACAAATATTTTTAATTGAAAATTTAGAATGAAACAACAACAACTTGTGTGTGCTACCACCAAGTTCATAGGCTGGAGTTATAGCTATTTCATGGGGACCAACCCGATCGTCAGACTCCTTTAGTGGTGCTTAATCGCTTTTTATGTTCAATTTAATTTTTGAAGAACTTTTGCCCGAGCTGGGCTTGAACAAGCGACCTAGCGTGCGAGGAGCTAGTGCACTACGCACTACGCCACTGCACCCACATGAAAGTTGTAAGCCAATTACAGGTTTTTTCGTTCTATCGAACTATACTGAACCGATTAGCATTTTTCTAAGCACACACAAGTAATTGTTGTTGTTTTATTCAGGTTCCTTCTATTACCTCCTCTCTTTTTCATAAGCCAACGATTTCGATTGGATTCGTATGAGGAGGGAGAGGAGGCGAAAGAGTTGACACTGGTCAAGATTTTTAATTTTTACAATTCTAAGGAGGTTGGTCGGTTGTTGGTTGTTGGTCGAAGACATAGCTCTTGCAATGTGCCCTCGAACGAGTTTTATCACGAAATTGTCAATTCTGTTGATTCGAGCCCCGTTGTATAGGACCTCGTTGGAATAGTAATGCACGTAAGAAGATTCGGCTGTTCGATATAAGCCGGTACAGCGTCGTAAACACTGCCGCTCGAACACCCGAAACATCTCCATCTGGGAAGGGGCAACGTTGAACCACACAGGACAACCATAAACGATCATCGGCCGTATGAGGGCCATGTAGCAAATTACCTTCACTCTGGGGTCAAGATGACTGCTAAAAAACAGCCGTTTCGTCAGAGCGAAGGCTCCTCTGGCCCTGGTCAGAGCAGCATTTATATGTCTGTCAAAATATAAATACTGATCTAACCAGATACCGAGCTACTTCACTACACTTTTGCTCGCTAATGGCTGCCCGTGAAGATCAACGATAACCATCTTGCGCCAATTCTTGCACGTATCCCTCGTGGCCCTAGCCAACGGAGTCCGAAACAGAATTGTCGCCGACTTCTGGACATTTATTTTCAGTTTCCAGTCGTCGCAATATCGTTGAATCTTGTCGAAATCACGCTGCAAGAGAATTCTAATAACCTCAACCTTTTGGGCCGTTCTGTACGCAATAAGATCGTCGGGGTACGCAATTGCCTTTGTAAGACTACCTATCAGATCGCTGGTGTAAATGCTGAAGAGAATCGGCGAATTCACCGCTCCCTGTTGAAGACCATTTTTAATTAAGAATGTTGTGGTAGAAGTTACATTGCCACTTTTGACAACAAACTTTCTACCGTTAAGCATATCATAAAGTATATACAACAATGGCTTGCTTATGCCAAGCCTGCTCAGTTTTAGGTAAAGTACCTCTAACCAAACGGTGTCAAAGGCCTTTTCCAAATCAACCAGAACAGCACCTGTGCATTGTTGTTTTGTTTTATTCCATTGGATATCAGAAACGAGTTTAGACGCAGCATGAATTGTGTCATGATCCGCCTTGAACCCGAATTGTTTATCCGGAATTATTTTGTTGTCCGCAGCCCACTTAGTCAGAGCCCTATTGATGATCTTTTCGAAAACTTTGCTGATGCTCGGAAGAAGACTTATCGACCGAAGATTTGACGGGTTGGAGTTGTCCTTTCCCTTTTTCGGGAGAGGATGAACCACAGCGATCTTCCAATGCACTGGATAATATGCATTATTCAGTGCATTATTGAAGAGTGTGGTGTAAATGTCAATTGCCTCCATCGGTAAATGTCTTAGTACAACGTTGGATATACCATCGACACCTGCTGACTTTTTATTTTTTATTGAGTTGAAGATGAGCTGAAGCTCAACCTTCGTCACTAACAAGGGACTTGGTCCCGTTTGCTCGGCGATTATGGCATTTTCCAAGGAGTCGTCATTGAACCGCATAAAACCGCGGTTCTCAGATCGCCATTGTGTTATATCATTTCGAAGGTAAAAGTGATTAAGTAGGGATCTGTTTTCCAGGTCGTGGTTGGGGCGAATGCTAACATTCACCTTGTACACTTGCTGGAAAGCAGCTCCCACCGCCTCCACTTTTTCCTTCAGATCTTCAATTATATAAAAGTCATCGTCAAAGACTTCTGGATCTATTTGCGCTGTCCTGAGTACGTCTGTGTTCTCTTCAGTTCTTAGGAGTTTCAGACACGGAAGGTCATTGTCGTTCTTTTTCCTTAATCAACTGATTGACATTTTTTATTGACGACTTCAGTGTCCTAACCTCCAAGTCGTGTGGGTCTGTAAGTCGTCTATACAAGTTTTTGAGTTTTGTCAGTAAGCCACTCTTGTGCCTACGTAGTGCGTCAATAGTCGCGTTTCTGTAAGCGTCCATTTGGTCCCGTTCTTTGTACTTTGGTATTGTCCTTTCCATCGTTCGTTTTATTGTTTCGTCCATCTGTTGTAAATGTTGGTCAATTTCTGTATTTGTCAGGTTTCTGTTGTTTGGTGGGGCTATGTCACTCGAACGAAGTTCTCTCGCTAAGGCGTTGGTGAAACGAGGCCAGCGCATCTTACTGTAATTGTAAGAGTGCGTTGCAACGTTTTCCTCCAACTCCACGCGTTCGTTCGGAATCTGCATTACAGCAGCCAGTCCGCAGTGATCACTGTCGTACTCGACTGTCTGTAAGCAGTTTCGAGGGTGATTACCCACTTTGTCTGTAACTGTCAGTCCTGTGTCGTACAGCAAAAGATCCAGAAAGGAGTCGCTTCTTGGATACGATGGCTTTTCAGTAGCCAGCAGGTCGACGCCATATTCAACGCTGTAAAGATTCATCAAATTAAAAAGATGGTTACCTCTGGGATTACTATGTTGATTTCCCCAATCTTCATGTTTTGCGTTCAAATCACCGGCCAAGATGAAATAGTTTTCTTCCAAGCTCAGTTTAAGTTCCCTAAAAAGAATCTCGAGTTCTGAAGCAAAGTAAGTAACCTGCGGAGCTCCAGCCGCATAAGCCGCAATCATATACATCCGCTTCCCTTGAGTGAGAGAGATGCATATAACGCAAACTTCTAGCGTCTTGAGCTTTCGCAATTCATTGTTGTATATGACCTTATAATTAATGCCTTTTCGTATAAAGAGAGCGACACCGCCCCTTGAGTGGAGTCGGGCCGGTCTCTTCTTACGATATTGTAATTTTTATGAGTCAATTTGTGTTTGTGGTTTAGCTTAGTTTCGCTAGCCATAAACACATCGGGACTGTAGTCTTTCAACAATTGGAACATATTGGCTCTTCGTTCAATCCTAATCAGTGAATTTACATTCACAGCTAGGACTTTTAGGCGCGTCTCCGGCAGCGCGCCCATTATGGTCTAAATTGCGCCAGGCCAGGCAACAAAGAGTAGAGATGATCTACCCTTTTGCCTTGCTCCTTTATCTGACTTTGCAGCCCTGTTAGTTGACCCTGAATGCTCAACAACAAGGCTACAATGTCAGGCTGCACCTCTGGTGCCTTAGGCACAGGGGCCTTTGGGGCAACCGTTGGTGGAGCCTGTCTCGTATTCCCATTCCCTGACACCATTTGGGCGTAGGAAAATTTGGGATCCACGAATTTTTGTATTGGAGCCTGTCGAACTGTTCGACTTCTTTCGGCTTTTTGACTGGCCTGTTTCTGTTTCATTTCTTGGACCTTAGGGCAACCCCTATAGCTAGCCGGGTGCCCTTGGTTTCCACAAAGGACACACTTGAGCTGGGTTAAATCCTCAACCCGCTCATTCCCCAGCTTGCATTCTCCATCATTGTGGGTTTCTGAGCAGCTGACACAGCGCAACTGCATATTGCAGTTGGCTCCAGCATGGCCGAACCTCTGGCACTTCGTACATTGTAAAATGTCGTCGTGGCTTTTTAATGTCTCCCAGTGTACAGTTTGATAGTCGAGGGATTCGATTTTCCTCAGACTCTCAAGACTACTTTGGGGCGATAATGTTACGAGGAACATTGGCAGCCTATAACCCCCTCGCCTGGACTTCACCGTACTGAAAGGCTTGACCCCGATAAAATCGAGATCGTCGATGGCTTTTTGGCGGAGCTCAGCTAAGAGCGCCTCCGGTTCCGTGCAGGAACTTATGCCCTTCAGAAGGACTGTCTTAAATTTTTCGCTTTTAGGAGTGTAGCTGAAGAACTCAGCGGTGGCCTGTTTTAGCACTCCTTTAAGTAAATTGTATTCGGCCAGTGAGAAGCACTGCACCGAATACCGCTTTTCTTTTTCGTTCAAAATATTTATTAAAAATTTGCCCGTAGTAGCTGACTTACATACCTGTTTCAAGTCCTGCAGGTCAACCCGGTAGGTCCTAATTGGTGGCACCTTCTCCTTCTTGGGCTGTGGTTGTTTCTGGTGTTGCTGCTGCTGCTGTTTCTGCTGCTGTTGTTGCTGCTGCTGTTGTTGTTGCTGCTGCTGTTGTTGCTGCTGCATTACTTTAATTGAGGTCGATGGGCCCTCAACATTTGGGCCTGTCACTGCTGATGGCGGTTTTTTCTTTTGCTCCGCTCCTGTGTTTTTGGGAGCGGGCTTGGGTTGTGGTTGTTTTTGCTGCTGTGGTTGTTGTTGCTGTTGTTTTTGCTGCTGTTGTTTTTGTTGCAGTTGCCGTTGCGTTGCCTCTTGTTGTCGGCGCGCTTCCTGATTTAGCTTAAGTTGGCTGAGGAGTGGCTCCATTTCCTCCTTTAGTTTTTTCAGACTATCTTCATATTTACTGATGTCGGCCTGTTTACTTTGCAGTGCCTCCATTAGTTGGTTCTCTTCTTGGAGGATTTGGTCCACCTCCCCCTCCAACGTTTTATTTATTGACGGTTCTGTATTTCTATATTATATATCTATATCGGAGACCTAAACTGCCCTTCTCCACCCTCTGAGACGTAATCTGGGCTCCCAGAGTCGTCACTCTCTGATGTTTCGTGTTCTGACGTCACACCTTTGTTTTTTTGTTGCATTTTTTTTTTATTAGCGTTCCGCTTAGCTGGTTTGGTTCGCTCCACCAAATTGGGAGTTTGCCTCTTCCTCTTTATTGTTGCCCACTGGTCCGTTGAATGGTCCGATGTTGTTTCGGTGATTTTTTGTACCGCTGCTGGCACCACAGTAACATCACCTGATGTATTGGCAGAGGTATCTTTCGATACCCCTGCTTTCCTCTCCTTCACCATTTGCTTTTTTTCCCAATCTATAAAATCTACGATTTCACGATTGTGAAAAAAAGCTTCTATATTTTTAGTGCACTCGACACGGTATTCGAACCCACGACCCTTGGAGCTGTGTTCCGACGCCACCTCTACTAGGCTACCGAATAGTTATTTTAAACTGTGGCTAACTGCCTTCTTAATTTAAAACCCTACAAATGTACTTTTATTTAAAATAAACTAGCAATCACTTGTACACACTTGTTTTCTCTTTAGAAGTCAAACAACGACTGACTGCAGACGCCACCTTCACTGGGCTACCGATGAGTTATATTAAACAGTGGCCACTTGCCAACTTTACTAAACTGAGACGATTGCACATATTTAACTTGAAAATAAACGATAATAATACTTCTTCACACGATGGAAGTCAAAGAGCGACTAGAGCTAGTGCACTACGCCACCGCACCCACATGAAAGTTGTAAGCCAATTACAGGTTTTTTCGTTCTATCGAACTATACTGAACCGATTAGCATTTTTCTAAGCACACACAAGTAATTGTTGTTGTTTTATTCAGGTTCCTTCTATTACCTCCTCTCTTTTTCATAAGCCAACGATTTCGATTGGATTCGTATGAGGAGGGAGAGGAGGCGAAAGAGTTGACACTGGTCAAGATTTTTAATTTTTACAATAGTTAGTAGAAATGGTGGCCACGAGCAGTCTAGCTCGGTGACACAATTAGCGCTACGTTGCGCCGTTTTGATACCATAAAATACTCGCTTGACCTATAAAGATAAAAGGGGGATTATAAAGGGAAAAAATGCGCCTCAAATCCACTTTGTAGCGTTTAGAAAGGAGATCAAATCTTTGATCTCCAGTTCTGAGAACTCATTGAGGTCGTTGAAAAAGGGCTTTCCCAATGTTTTGGCTCTCGTTTTGGCTAAGGCGGGACACTTGCATAAGAAGTGAAGAACAGTTTCTTTTTCTCGCTGGTCCTCGCAACTACGACAGAAAGTGTTGTGGGGGATGCCCAGCTTAGATGCGTGTTCTCCAACAGGCCAGTGTCCGGTGCATGTAGCAACGACCCTGGCTATGTCTTGCCTGGGTCTGCAAATGAGATTATTAGTACGGGATTTGTTGTAGGTGGGCCATATCCTTCTAGATATGATACAGTTGGTTAGGCTGTTCCACCTGTGGTTTGCTTCAGCGAGGAAAATATGGAAGATCTTGCCCTTCATAGCACCAAGAGGAATGTTGACTCTTTCCGCGAGAGAGCTATGAAGGGCTGATCCTTGCCTAGCCAGCTCGTCAGCTCGTTCATTGCCCTCAAAGCCTCTGTGACCCGGAACCCAGATGAGAGTGACCTTGAGTCCAATGTTCATGCTAGCTAACTCACTTCGGCATTGTTGGACCAGTTTGGAGGATGAAGTGGACGAGCCAATCGCTTGAATAGCCGCCTGGCTGTCCGAAAAAATAGCTGTATTGCGGTTTTGGTTTGGATCTAGTTTTAGTAACTTGCATGCTTCCTTGATCGCGAGTAATTCAGCCTGAAAAACACTAGCAAAGTCAGGAAGTCGCAAAGACCTGGAGACATTTAAAGACTCGGAAAAAATTCCTGCACCGACCCCAACCTCCATCTTTGAGCCGTCAGTGAAGATAGTTGTGTCGAAGCCTCTCGTCACTAAGTCATCATCCCATTCATTTCGAGATGGGATGATAATTTTAAAATCCGCACTGAGGTCCACAGTAGGGGTGCAGTAGTCGGTTTCTGTCGAAAAGATGTCCGCTGGGATGAGATTAGTGATATTACTATGACCAAAGGGCCTAGAATACCAACTATTCGATTCCCTAAGTCTCAACGCGCTGCAAGATACTAAGTATTTGATATGCAGGTCTATTGGTAAGAGGTAGAGAAAAACGCTTAGGGCGTCCGACGGACATGAGCGCAAAGCTCCAGTGGAGCCAACACTAGCTGTTCTCTGAACCTTTTTTAGTTTAGTTATGTTGTAGGCTTTACTAAGCGCGGGCCACCAAACAATCGAACCATAGGACAAGATTGGACGTACCACGGCTGTATACGTCCACAAAATCATCTTCGATTGCAAACCCCACTTTTTGCCAAAGGTTTTATTGCAGGCATAGAAAGCTATGCTGGCTTTCTTGACCCTTTCTTCGATGTTAAATTTCCAGTTTAACTTTGGGTCAAGTATTACTCCCAAATATCTAGCGCTGGAAGACAAGGAAAGAGTTTCACCGTTGAGGCGGGGAAGGGTGAAGGGTGGTACTTTTGTTTTCGTAGTGAAGAGCATCAGTTCAGTTTTGCTTTTATTGACACCCAGGCCACAGCTTGTAGCCCAGTTGCTTACTTTTAGCAATGCCATCTCCGTAATCTCACTAATCACGGAAGTGTACTTTCCTGATACCAGTATCACCAGATCATCTGCATAAGCAACGGCCTTCACACCACAACTTTCCAGTTTAAAAAGAATTTTGTTCATGACTAGAAGCCAAAGAAGAGGGGACAGAACACCCCCCTGAGGTGTTCCCCTATTTACGCACCTGGTTAAGTAAGTGTTACCTAAGGTAGCTTGAATTTTTCTATCACTGAGCATGGAAACAATCCAATTTCTAATGTAGTCCTCTACACCCTGATCAACCAGTGATTCTTGAATAGATTCTGTTAAGACGTTATTGAAAGCTCCTTCTATGTCTAAGAAGGTAGCAAGAGTAAATTCTTTGTAGTGTATGGTTTTTTCAATTGTACGCACTACCTCATGTAAGGCTGTCTCTGTAGACTTGCCCTTAAGATAAGCGTGTTGAGAACTCTCAAGAGGGCATACATCTAAAATGCCTCTGATATGGTAGTCAAGAATGCGCTCCATTGTCTTAAGCACGAAGGAAGTAAGGCTTATTGGTCTAAAGTCCTTCGCGGATTCATGTCCTCGCCTGCCCACCTTCGGGATAAAAACTACTCTAACATGTCTCCAAGACTCAGGAACATGATTTAGGCAGAGACATCCTTTAAAGATCATCTCCAGCCACGGAATCGCCAGAAATTGCGTTTTCTGAAGCATGATCGGCATTATGCCGTCCAGGCCTGGAGACTTGTACGGGGAAAATGTGTTGATTGCCCAAGCAATATTTTCCCTATTTATCAAGGTATCGATGTGTTCTATATCCGCCGTCGACACGCCATTTGATTTAAGAGTTTGAGGGTTGTTATTCTCACAACCCGGAAAATGCGCAGCCAACAGCAGTTCTAGGGATTCTGCAGGAGATGTTGCCCAGGAATCGCCAGATTTTTTAAGAAAGGAAGGACAACAGTGGTCCTTCGATAGAATCTTACTAAGCCTGGCGGATTCTTTTATATTGTCTATTTTGTGGCAGTAATCCCTCCAGCTTTGCTGTTTAGACTTGGCAATGGCTCGCTTATAAACTCTTAGACAGTCTTTGTACGGTTGGTAGAATTTGTGTTTGTGGCAAATATTAAAGATCACTCTAGTCTTTTTCCTGAGACTAGACAGTTCTTCATTCCACCACATAGGGAGTGATTTGCGACTGTATTTAATAGGGCACGAGACTTTGTAGGCCGTGCCAAAAGCTGCCTCGAAGGTCTTTACTTTAGACTCGAGATCGCTTACCGACTCTGGACACCGATTTGGTGTGTTACGTAGTTTCGTGTTAATTATTTGACTGAATTTCTTCCAATCAGTATTTTTGGGGTTTCTGTGAGGGGGAGGAATTTCAGACTCAAAATTTATATTGAAGAGTATCCACCTGTGATCAGAAAAAGAATTCACAAGTGAGACTCTCCAATTTTCCACCATAGAATAAAGATTGTTATTTGATAGAGTAACATCAAGTACATCCTCCCAACCTTCGAAGTTAACCGAGCTCGGAAAAATGAAAGTTGGGGTATTACCTCTATTGCATACATTTAAATTATTGTTAATAATGAAATCAAAAAGTGACTCACCTCGTTCATTAATTACCGTGCTACCCCATAGAGAATGCCGTGCGTTGGCGTCGCACCCAATCAGGAGGTCTGTCCTTTGTTGTTTTGAAGCGATTACCATGGTCTCCAACTCTTCCGGAGGTGACTGCCGGTCGTGGCCACAGTAAGCCGATGCCAGAAGTAGGCCAGCATTTTTTCCTTCAATTCTGACAACCGTCAAATCGGAGGTGCTAAGGATGGGACACAAAAAAGCTTTTAAGTGTTTCTTAGCTAGAATGCAGGTTCTAGGCTTACCTTGGTCAGTATTAGGGATTTTATAAAAAAGGTCGTATTTGTGGTCCAGAAGGCCTCGAACTCTGAGGCCATTCACCCAAGGTTCTTGTATGAACGCTACGTCCAAGTCTTCCTGACTCAGGAAGACCTTTAGATTATCTGAGGCATATTTCGAGTGCTTCAGATTAATCTGTATAGAACGCAGCGCGTTTTTAATTGCCTGAAGAAGAAGGGCCTGCACCTTCAGGGCCCGGCGACTCGCCGGGGACTTCGGCAACAATGATGTCATCGTCGGTCTTGACTTTGCCATCATTGTTGTCGCAGTCTGCTCCCTGACTCTGCAGGACCTTAATCTTGGCATTTCTAATGCCAAATCTTAACTTGTATTCAGCCTTCTCAAGGGCCCCCAAGCTCTCCCCGCTGATCTTCAAAAGATAAGACGCGCTGTTCTTTTGCGGCTCCTCAGCCTTGATGACTGTCCAGTCATGCATTGGAACCAGCGGGTTTAGCCTCTGAAGACCACGGATCAGCTCCTGTCCACTTGGCTTGATGCTCATGACGGGCAACCAAATGCGAGCCTTAGGCTGTCTGGGGATGTCCTTAGCTGGGATGAGCTTAAGTCTCAAGCCTTCCCAGTCATTGCTTATCTTAGCAATGCATGTTCTAAGGAAATCCCTGGAAAACACGTCATCGCATTTGATTACCCTGTGTCCCCTGAGCACTTCACCAGAGTCAAAACTAGGGTAGGGACCCTCAATTGCCGAGATTGTGTAAGAAAACACCATCTCCGAGAGCTTGGCCTCGATAGAACTCCACACAGCTAGCAGACCTCTGCTGTTTGTGGAGAGCTCATCCACAACCGATACTTGGAGGTCGTCTCTGACAACCTCACTTAAAGTACGCTGTTGCGCCGCTCCGGAAGATGATGCCTTCTCTTCTTTGTTTGAATTTGGTTCATGTTTTGGTTTTTTTGAAGGTTTTTCGGTCTCTTCACGAGACCGGTTTCTTTTGTCGGCCTTCTTTTTTGTAGCCAAGAGACTGTTGTATTCATCAACAATCTTTTGGTACATGATCTTGTCCTCGCGATCCTTCTCCAGCACAATTCCAGCCTTCTCATTTTCAGCAATCTTGCTAAGAATGAAGGAGGCCTTCTTGAACTGGTTCTTGATGCGAGTACCAGATGATTTTTTATTTTTTCCTTTACCAGCATTGCTATGGCTGGCATTGCTGGTAGAGGAGTTAGGATTTATTTGCGGTCGAGGCACAGGAGTACTATGGCTGGTACTCGCTGCACTTCCAGTTTTTGCAGGTTGCCCCACAACGGTCTCCTGACTGGAGGCCAAAAGTTCATCCTCATAGTCGGCGGATGGTCCTAAGTTCGTCATGTCTAAATCGTCCTGTGAATTTTTTTGTGTAGAAATTTTGGTCCCACGAGTAAAAACGGAGAGGAAAAGGTCAGCCCCGGCAGAGCCGATATACCGGGGTAAGGCAAGATGTAAGACGGACCCTGCCAAGGCATCCGAATGAGCTCGTTCGCGACTGGTTTACCCCCCAGCCTTCCATTTCTTCGGCACGGATTATGAAAATCGCTCACACCACCACTGAAAATTAGGGACCCCGTATCTATGGTCAAATTGCATTGCTGAGGGTTTAAACTATTGAAGAGTTTAGAAACGCCTCAACAATTCAACCTGACCTTAGCTGATCCCCTTCTTGACATCGCACAAGAAAACTGTGGTGATCATTACCGCCCGGCACCCACTAGGAGGGTTTGATACGAGGATTTTTGCCAGGCAATTTTTACAATTCTAAGGAGGTTTTTGTATGAAATTTTATACTCGCAGTTTAAGGCAGCTGCTTGCCGAATTTACAATTGAAAATTTAGAATGAAACAACAACAACTTGTGTGTGCTACCACCAAGTTCATAGGCTGGAGCCTATGTCAACTCTTTCGCCTCATCTCCCTCCTCATACGAATCCAATCGAAATCGTTAGCTTATGAAAAAGAGAGGAGATAATAGAAGGAACCTGAATAAAACAACAACAATTACTTGTGTGTGCTTAGAAAAATGCGAATCGGTTCAGTATAGTTCGATAGAACGAAAAAACCTGTAATTGGCTTACAACTTTCATGTGGGTGCGGTGGCGTAGTGCGTAGTGCACTAGCTCTAGTCGCTCTTTGACTTCCATCGTGTGAAGAAGTATTATTATCGTTTATTTTCAAGTTAAATATGTGCAATCGTCTCAGTTTAGTAAAGTTGGCAAGTGGCCACTGTTTAATATAACTCATCGGTAGCCCAGTGAAGGTGGCGTCTGCAGTCAGTCGTTGTTTGACTTCTAAAGAGAAAACAAGTGTGTACAAGTGATTGCTAGTTTATTTTAAATAAAAGTACATTTGTAGGGTTTTAAATTAAGAAGGCAGTTAGCCACAGTTTAAAATAACTATTCGGTAGCCTAGTAGAGGTGGCGTCGGAACACAGTCGTTATTTGACTTCCAGCGAGTGAAGAAGTGTCTTTATTTATATTTATTTAAAAATTAAATAGTGCAAGTTATTAGTTATAAATAAAGTTGGCAGTTTGCCACCTCCAAAAATAACAAATCGATAGCCCAGTGGAAGTGGCGTCCGGAGTCAGTCGTTCTTTGACTTTCAAAGAGATAGCAAGTGTTGACAAGTGATTGATAGTTAATTTAAAATTTAAAATTAAAGTTAAGTGCATTTGTAGGGTTTTGCCTTTAAGTCGGCAGTTTGCCACTAGCACTAACAAGTAATCGGTGGCCCAGTGGAGGTGGCTTCCGGAAACAGAACCAAGGGTCGCGGGTTCGAGTCCCAGCCGGAGTCGACGAAAAATCTTTCAGCTTTTTTTCATAACAGAGAAATTGTGGATTTTATTAGTTGGGAGCAAAAAGAAATGGAGAAGGAGAAAAGAGCAGGGGTATCGAAAGATACCTCTGCCAACATATCGGGCGATGTTGCGATGGTGCCAGCAGCGGTACCGAAAACAACCGCAACAACATCAGGTCAGGCATCTGACCAGTCAACGGCCAGACCAAAAAGAAAGTTAAAAAAACAAAGCCCAAATAAGGTTGAAAGAACCAACTCGGCTAAGCGGCAGGCTAACAAAAAAAAAATGGAAGGGAGTGGTAAAGGGGGCTTTACCACTGAAAGTGAGTACTCAGACTACGCCGAGTCTGAGAAAACGGAATACATTTCCGAAGGTGGAGAGGGGCTCTTCAGGCCTCCGAATAGTGATTTAATCCTGTCGGAGCCAGAGCCAGTCCCGCCGACAAGGAAGGCTCTGGAGGTAGAGGCGGACCTCCAAGAAACAGAACTGGTACAGGCCCTGCAAGCTAAACAGGCAGCCATCAACCAGTTCGAGCAAAGCCTCAATAAGCTCAAGGAGCAAATAGAGCCCCTCCTCAGTCAGCTAAAGATAAAACAAGAGGCGCGCCGAAAACAAGAGGCAGCGCAAAAGCAACTGCAACAAAAACAACAACAGCAAAAGCAACAGCAGCAAAAACAACAGCAACAACAACCACAGCAGCAAAAACAACCACAACCCAAGCCCGCTCCCAAAAACACAGGAGCGGAGCAAAATAAAAAGACGACAGCAGCAGCGACAGGCCCAATTGCTGAGGGCCCATCGACTTCGGCTAAGGCCAAGCAGCAGCAACAACAACAGCTACAGCCAAGGCAGCAGGAGCAGCAGAAACAGCAGCACCAGAAGCAGCAGCAACAGCAGCAACACCAGAAACAACCACAGCCCAAGAAGGAGAAGGTGCCACCAATAAGGACACACAGAGTTGACCTGGACGACATAAAACAGGTATGTAAGTCGGCCACTAAGGGCAAATTTGTCATAAAAATTTTAAACGAAAAAGAAAAGAATTATTCGGTCCAGTGTTTCTCACTGGCCGAATACAAGTTAGTAAAAGGGTTATTAAAAGAGGCCACAGCTGAGTTCTTCAGCTACACGCCTAAAAGTGAAAAATTTAAGACGGTCCTTCTGAAGGGCATAAGTTCCTGCACGGAACCGGAGGCGCTCTTAGCTGAGCTCCGTGAAAATGCCAATGATGATCTCGATTTTATCGGGGTCAAGCCTTTCACTACGGTGAAGTCCAGGCGAGGGGGTTACAGGCTGCCAATGTTCCTCGTAACATTATCGCCCCAAAGTAGTTTTGAGAGTCTGAGGGAAATCAAATGCCTCGACTATCAAGCCATACACTGGGAGACATTAAAAAGGCACGACGACATTTTACAATGTACGAAGTGCCAGAGGTTCGGCCATGCCGGAGCCAACTGCAATATGCAGTTGCGCTGCGTCAGGTGCTCCGAAACCCACAACGAGGGAGAATGCAAGCTGGGGAATGAGCGGGTTGAGGATTTGACCCAGCTCAAGTGTGTCCTTTGTGGAAACCAAGGGCACCCGGCTAACTATAGGGGTTGCCCTAAGGTCCAGCAAATGAAACAAAAACAGGCCAGTCAAAAAGCCGAAGGAAGTCGAACAGTTCGACAGGCTCCAACACAAAAATTCGTGGATCCCAAATTCTCTTACGCCCAAATGGTGTCAGGGAATGGGAACACGAGACAGGCTCCACCAACGGTTGCCCCAAAGGCCCCTGTGCCTAAGGCACCAGAGGTGCAGCCTGACATTGTAGCCTTGTTGTTGAGCATTCAAGGTCAACTTACAGGGTTGCAAAGTCAGATAAAGGAGCAAGGCAAAAGGGTAGATCATCTCTACTCTTTGTTGCCTGGCCTGGCGCAATTTAGACCATAATGGGCGCGCTGCCGGAGACGCGCCTAAAAGTCCTAGCTGTGAATGTAAATTCACTGATTAGGATTGAACGAAGAGCCAATATGTTCCAATTGTTGAAAGATTACAGTCCCGATGTGTTTATGGCTAGCGAAACTAAGCTAAACCACAAACATAAACTGACTCATAAAAATTACAATATCGTAAGAAGAGACCGGCCCGACTCCACTCAAGGGGGCGGTGTCGCTCTCTTTATACGAAAAGGCATTAATTATAAAGTCATATACAACAATGAATTGCGAAAGCTCAAGACGCTAGAAGTTTGCGTTGTATGCATCTCTCTCACTCAAGGGAAGCGGATGTATATGATTGCGGCTTATGCGGCTGGAGCTCCGCAGGTTACTTACTTTACTTCAGAACTCGAGATTCTTTTTAGGGAACTGAAACTGAGCTTGGAAGAAAACTATTTCATCTTGGCCGGTGATTTGAACGCAAAACATGAAGATTGGGGAAATCAACATAGTAATCCCAGAGGTAACCATCTTTTTAATTTGATGAATCTTTACAGCGTTGAATATGGCGTCGACCTGCTGGCTACTGAAAAGCCATCGTATCCAAGAAGCGACTCCTTTCTGGATCTTTTGCTGTACGACACAAGACTGACAGTTACAGACAAAGTGGGTAATCACCCTCGAAACTGCTTACAGACAATCGAGTACGACAGTGATCACTGCGGACTGGCTGCTGTAATGCAGATTCCGAACGAACGCGTGGAGTTGGAGGAATACGTAGCAACGCATTCTTACAATTACAGTAAGATGCGCTGGCCTCGTTTCACCAACGCCCTAGCGAGAGAACTTCGTTCGAGTGACATAGCCCCACCAAACAACAGAAACCTGACAAATACAGAAATTGACCAACATTTACAACAGATGGACGAAACAATAAAACGAACAATGGAACGGACAATACCAAAGTACAAAGAACGGGACCAAATGGACGCTTACAGAAACGCGACTATTGATGCACTACGTAAGCACAAGAGTGGCTTACTGACAAGACTCAAAAACTTGTACAGACGACTTACAGACCCACACGACTTGGAGGTTAGGACACTGAAGTCGTCAATAAAAAATGTCAATCTGTTGATTAAGGAGAACTACAGGTTATCAATTAACAAGTACTGGGACCGCAAGATCCGGTCAGTTAATTCCAGTGACCCTAGTATGTTCCCGAAAATCAACAAGATATTCAGGAAAAAGAACGACAATGACCTTCCGTGTCTGAAACTCCAAAGAACTGAAGAGAACAGAGACGTACTCATGACAGCGCAAATAGATCCAGAAGAAGCCATCTTTGACGATGACTTTTATATAATTGAAGATCCGAAGGAAAAAGTGGAGGCGGTGGGAGCTGCTTTCCAGCAAGTGTACAAGGTGAATGTTAGCATTCGCCCCAACCACGACCTGGAAAACAGAGCCCTACTTAATCACTTTTACCTTCGAAATGATATAACACATTGGCGATCTGAGAACCGCGGTTTTATGCGGTTCGATGACGATTCCTTGGCAAATGCCATAATCGCCGAGCAAACGGGACCAAGTCCCCTGTTAGTGACGAAGATTGAGCTTCAGCTCATCTTCAACTCAATAAAAAATAAAAAGTCAGCAGGTGTCGATGGTATATCCAACGTTGTACTAAGACATTTACCGATGGAGGCAATTGACATTTACACCACACTCTTCAATAATGCACTGAATAATGCATATTATCCAGTGCATTGGAAGACCGCTGTGGTTCATCCTCTCCCGAAAAAGGGAAAGGACAACTCCAACCCGTCAAATCTTCGGTCGATAAGTCTTCTTCCGAGCATCAGCAAAGTTTTCGAAAAAATCATTAATAGGGCTCTGACTAAGTGGGCTGCGGACAACAAAATAATTCCGGATAAACAGTTCGGGTTCAAGGCGGGTCATGACACAATTCATGCTGCGTCTAAACTCGTTTCTGATATCCAATGGAATAAAACAAAACAACAATGCACAGGTGCTGTTCTGGTTGATTTGGAAAAGGCCTTTGACACCGTATGGTTAGAGGGTCTTTACCTAAAACTGAGCAGGCTTGGCATAAGCAAGCCATTGTTGTATATACTTTATGATATGCTTAACGGTAGAAAGTTTGTTGTCAAAAGTGGCAATGTAACTTCTACCACAACATTCTTAATTAAAAATGGTCTTCAACAGGGAGCGGTGAATTCGCCGATTCTCTTCAGCATTTACACCAGCGATCTGATAGGTAGTCTTACAAAGGCAATTGCGTATGCCGACGATCTAATTGCGTACAGAACGGCCCGAAAGGTTGAGGTTATTAGAATTCTCTTGCAGCGTGATTTCGACAAGATTCAGCGATATTGCGACGACTGGAAACTGAAAATAAATGTCCAGAAGTCGGAGACAATTCTGTTCCGGACTCCGTTGGCTGGGGCCACGAGGGATACGTGCAAGAATTGGCGCAAGATGGTTATCGTTGATCTTCACGGGCAGCGATTAGCGAGCAAAAGTGTAGTGAAGTACCTCGGTATCTGGTTAGATCAGTATTTATATTTCGATAGACATATAAATGCTGCTCTGACCAGGCCAGAGGAGCCTTCGCTCTGACGAAACGGCTGTTTTTTAGCAGTCGGCTTGACTCCAGAGTGAAGGTAATTTGCTACATGGCCCTCATACGGCCGATGATCGTTTATGGTTGTCCTGTGTGGTTCAACGTTGCCCCTTCCCAGATGGAGAAGTTTCGGGTGTTCGAGCGGCAGTGTTTACGACGCTGTACCGGCTTATATCGAACAGCCGAATCTTCTTACGTGCATTACTATTCCAACGATGTCCTATACAACGGGGCTCGAATCAACAGAATTGACAATTTCGTGATAAAACTCGTTCGAGGTCACATTGCAAGAGCTATGTCTTCGACCAACAATTTAATTTTCGGGGCGTTCTATCCGAACGACGAGTATTTTGAAAGTGCACGCTTGAGCGGCTTCATTCCACCAGAGGCATTCCTCTTTTTAGACAGATGCGGTCTGATACAGGATAGATTGGCAGTTCCGCTAATCTACCACGTCAGACGACGAACCGTGGATAGGCGACTCCTGTACAATCGGGACGTCATGGCACAAGGCGGAGCAGAGCTCCTTCGGTTCAGTAGGGCTGTGTCCGAACGGGACCGAACTGATAGGGTGAAGCAGGAGAACCAGTTTTGGTGGCTTCAATCGGCACTTGATAGTGGGTAGTCGGGATGGGGTTTAAAGCCTTGGCCGGCTTACATACTTGTTTTATAGTTTTAGGGTTTAGTTTTAAGTAGAATAGGCATGGTGGCAAAAAAAAATATGGAATAATCAATAATCAAAAAAAAAAAATAAAAAAAAGACAAAATATGAAAAACAAAAAACGTTAGATAGTTAGATTTGCTGCTGTGGTTGTTCTAGTTTTAAGTAGTTTATAGGTAGAATAGGTAGTTTTAGTTAGCTTTAAGTTTTATATTAAGGACCTTATTTTAAGTAGTTTTTAAGTAAAATAAAAAAGGATATTGACATTAGTTTTTTCTAAATTTTCTAATGAAGACAAAATAAATAAAATGAATTGAAGTTAAATAGATCTTAGGGCCGAAAGGCATTAGCATTAAGTATTATTGTTTAACTTAGAGTGTCCGTATGGGACCAGTAAGTTAGTTGTAAGTTATGGATAATTAGGCTAGTTTTATGAATTTTTGTCTAGCTTTAAGATAGTCTTAAGAATGAATTAATAAAAATGAATTTCGAAAAAAAAAAAAAGGTGGCGTCCGGAGACAGATCGAAGGGTCGTGGGTTCGAGTCCCAGCCGGAGTCAACCAAAAAATTAATAGCTTTTTTTCACAACCGAGAAATTGTGGATTTTATTAGTTGGGAAGAGCAACAAATGGTGAAGGAGAAAAGAGCAGGGGTATCGAAAGATACCTCTGCTGACACATCGGTTGATGCCAAAACAGTTGCAGCAGCGGTAACGCAGATGACTGTAATATCAGGTTACACATCGGATCCGCAATGGCAATCATCTATTAAAAGGAAAAGGCAGACGCCTAACCTAGTGAAGCGACCCAATGCAGCTAAGCGAGCAGCCATGAAAGGAAAGCTGCAGCTGCCACTAAATAATACAGGGATGACGTCAGAGAGTGAAGTCTCTGAGGGTGACGATATGGAGACCCCCGTGTACGTCTCTGACGGAGGAGAAGGGGAGTATAGATCGCCGAAAAACAGATCTAAGAGCTCAACAAAGCCAGAGCCGTCGACAAAAAAGGCGTTGGAGGTGGATGTTGCCCAAATCCTCCAAGAAGAAAACACACTGATGCAGGCCCTGCAATCTAAACAGGCAACCATCAGTGAATATGAAGAATATCTTAAGAAACTGAAGGAGGAAATGCAGCCGCTCCTCAGTCAACTTAAGCAGAAGCAAGAGACGCGCCGGCAGCAAGAGGCAGCGCAACGGCTACTGCACCAAAAACAAAAACAACAGCAACAACAACCACAGCAGCAACATCCACAAAGCAAGCCCGCTTCCAAAATCTCAGGAGCGGAGCAATTTAAAAAAGCATCGCCAGCAACAGCAGGCCCAAGTGTTGAGGGCCCAACAACCTCAACAAAAGCCAAACAACGGCTACAAGAAGAAACAAAACAGCCGCAGCAACAACAAATCCTGCAACAGCAGCACCAGCAGCAGCAGAAACAGCAGCAGCAGAAACAGCAGCAGCAGAAACAGCAGCAGCAGAAACAGCAACAGCAGAAACAGCAGCAAAAGCAGCAACACCAGAAACAACCACAGCCCAAGAAGGAGAAGGTGCCACCAATTAGGACCTACCGGGTTGACCTGCAGGACTTAAAACAGGTATGTAAGTCGGCCACCAAAAACAATTTTGTTATAAATATATTAAATGAAAAAGAAAAGTGGTATTCGGTGCAGTGCTTCTCACTGGCCGAATACAACATAGTTAAAGAAGTGCTTAAGGAGGCCACAGCTGAGTTCTTCAGCTTCACGCCTAAAAGTGAAAAATTAAAGACGGTCCTACTGAAGGGCATAAGTTCCTGCACGGAACCGGAGGCGCTCTTAACTGAGCTCGATCATCGGGGTCAAGCCTTTCACTACGGTGAAGTCCAGGCGAGGGGGTTACAGGCTGCCAATGTTCCTCGTAACATTATCGCCCCAAAGTAGGCTTGAGAGTCTGAGGGAAATCAAATGCCTCGACTATCAAGCCATACACTGGGAGACATTAAAAAGGCACGACGACATTTTACAATGTACGAAGTGCCAGAGGTTCGGCCATGCTGGAGCCAACTGCAATATGCAGTTGCGCTGTGTCAGCTGCTCAGAAACCCACAATGATGGAGAATGCAAGCTGGGGAATGAGCGGGTTGAGGATTTAACCCAGCTCAAGTGTGTCCTTTGTGGAAACCAAGGGCACCCGGCTAGCTATAGGGGTTGCCCTAAGGTCCAACAAATCAAACAAAAACAGGCCAGTCAAAAAGCCGAAGAAAGTCGAACAGTTCGACAGGCTCCTACACAAAAATTCGTGGATCCCAAATTTTCCTACGCCCAAATGGTGTCAGGGAATAGGAACACGAGACAGGCTCCACCAACGGTTGCCCCAAAGGCCCCTGGGCCTAAGGCACCAGAGGTGCAGCCTGACATTGTAGCCTTGTTGTTGAACATTCAAGGTCAACTTACAGGACTGCAAAGTCAGATAAAGGAGCAAGGCAAAAGGGTAGACCATCTCTACTCTTTGTTGCCTGGCCTGGCGCAATTTAGACCATAATGGGCGCGCTGCCGGAGACGCGCCTAAAAGTCCTAGCTGTGAATGTAAATTCACTGATTAGGATTGAACGAAGAGCCAATATGTTCCAATTGTTGAAAGACTACAGTCCCGATGTGTTTATGGCTAGCGAAACTAAGCTAAACCACAAACACAAATTGACTCATAAAAATTACAATATCGTAAGAAGAGACCGGCCCGACTCCACTCAAGGGGGCGGTGTCGCTCTCTTTATACGAAAAGGCATTAATTATAAAGTCATATACAACAATGAATTGCGAAAGCTCAAGACGCTAGAAGTTTGCGTTGTATGCATCTCTCTCACTCAAGGGAAGCGGATGTATATGATTGCGGCTTATGCGGCTGGAGCTCCGCAGGTTACTTACTTTGCTTCAGAACTCGAGAGTCTTTTTAGGGAACTTAAACTGAGCTTGGAAGAAAACTATTTCATCTTGGCCGGTGATTTGAACGCAAAACATGAAGATTGGGGAAATCAACATAGTAATCCCAGAGGTAACCATCTTTTTAATTTGATGAATCTTTACAGCGTTGAATATGGCGTCGACCTGCTGGCTACTGAAAAGCCATCGTATCCAAGAACCGGCTCCTTTCTGGATCTTTTGCTGTACGACACCAGACTGACAGTTACAGACAAAGTGGGTA
This sequence comes from Eupeodes latifasciatus, assembly GCA_920104205.1. NCBI lineage: Eukaryota > Metazoa > Arthropoda > Insecta > Diptera > Syrphidae > Eupeodes > Eupeodes latifasciatus. The sequence goes on along the minus strand of OV049926.1, from coordinate 106,353,883 downwards.
ATCACCCTCGAAACTGCTTACAGACAGTCGATCAGTGATCACTGCGGACTGGCTGCTGTAATGCAGATTCCGAACGAACGCGTGGAGTTAGAGGAATACGTTGCAACGCATTCTTACAATTACAGTAAGATGCGCTGGCCTCGTTTCACCAACGCCCTAGCGAGAGAACTTCGTTCGAGTGACATAGCCCCACCAAACAACAGAAACCTGACAAATACAGAAATTGACCAACATTTACAACAGATGAATGAAACAATAAAACGAACAATGGAACGGACAATACCAAAGTACAAAGAACGGGACCAAATGGACGCTTACAGAAACTCGACTATTGACGCACTACGTAAGCACAAGAGTGGCTTACTGACAAGACTCAAAAACTTGTACAGACGACTTACAGACCCACACGACTTGGAGGTTAGGACACTGAAGTCGTCAATAAAAAACGTCAATCTGTTGATTAAGGAGAACTACAGGTTATCAATTAACAAGTACTGGGACCGCAAGATCCGGTCAGTTAATTCCAGTGACCCTAGTATGTTCCCTAAAATCAACAAGATATTCAGGAAAAAGAACGACAATGACCTTCCGTGTCTGAAACTCCAAAGAACTGAAGAGAACAGAGACGTACTCAGGACAGCGCAAATAGATCCAGAAGAAGCCATCTTTGACGATGACTTTTTTATAATTGAAGATCCGAAGGAAAAAGTGGAGGCGGTGGGAGCTGCTTTCCAGCAAGTGTACAAGGTGAATGCTAGCACTCGCCCCAACCACGACCTGGAAAACAGAGCCCTACTTAATCATTTTTACCTTCGAAATGATATGACACAATGGCGATCTGAGAACCGCGGTTTCATGCGGTTCAATGACGATTCCTTGGCAAATGCCATAATCGCCGAGCAAACGGGTCCAAGCCCCCTGTTAGTGACGAAGGTTGAGCTTCAGCTCATCTTCAACTCAATAAAAAATAAAAAGTCAGCAGGTGTCGATGGTATATCCAACGTTGTACTAAGACATTTACCGATGGAGGCAATTGACATTTACACCACACTCTTCAATAATGCACTGAATAATGCATATTATCCAGTGCATTGGAAGACCGCTGTGGTTCATCCTCTCCCGAAAAAGGGAAAGGACAACTCCAACCCGTCAAATCTTCGGTCGATAAGTCTTCTTCCGAGCATCAGCAAAGTTTTCGAAAAAATCATTAATAGGGCTCTGACTAAGTAGGCTGCGGACAACAAAATAATTCCGGATAAACAGTTCGGGTTCAAGGCGGGTCATGACACAATTCATGCTGCGTCTAAACTCGTTTCTGATATCCAGTGGAATAAAACAAAACAACAATGCACAGGTGCTGTTCTGGTTGATTTGGAAAAGGCCTTTGACACCGTATGGTTAGAGGGTCTTTACCTAAAACTGAGCAGGCTTGGCATAAGCAAGCCATTGTTGTATATACTTTATGATATGCTTAACGGTAGAAAGTTTGTTGTCAAAAGTGGCAATGTAACTTCTACCACAACATTCTTAATTAAAAATGGTCTTCAACAGGGAGCGGTGAATTCGCCGATTTTCTTCAGCATTTACACCAGCGATCTGATAGGTAGTCTTACAAAGGCAATTGCGTACGCCGACGATCTTATTGCGTACAGAACGGCCCGAAAGGTTGAGGTTATTAGAATTCTCTTGCAGCGTGATTTCGACAAGATTCAGCGATATTGCGACGACTGGAAACTGAAAATAAATGTCCATAAGTCGGAGACAATTCTGTTCCGGACTCCGTTGGCTAGGGCCACGAGGGATACGTGCAAGAATTGGCGCAAGATGGTTATCGTTGATCTTCACGGGCAGCCATTAGCGAGCAAAAGTGTAGTGAAGTACCTCGGTATCTGGTTAGATCAGTATTTATATTTCGATAGACATATAAATGCTGCTCTGACCAGGGCCAGAGGAGCCTTCGCTCTGACGAAACGGCTGTTTTTTAGCAGTCGGCTTGACCCCAGAGTGAAGGTAATTTGCTACATGGCCCTCATACGGCCGATGATCGTTTATGGTTGTCCTGTGTGGTTCAACGTTGCCCCTTCCCAGATGGAGAGGTTTCGGGTGTTCGAGCGGCAGTGTTTACGACGCTGTACCGGCTTATATCGAACAGCCGAATCTTCTTACGTGCACTACTATTCCAACGAGGTCCTATACAACGGGGCTCGAATCAACAGAATTGACAATTTCGTGATAAAACTCGTTCGAGGTCACATTGCAAGAGCTATGTCTTCGACCAACAATTTAATTTTCGGGGCGTTCTACCCGAACGACGAATATTTTGAAAGTGCACGCTAGAGCGGCTTCATTCCACCAGAGGCATTCCTCTTTTTAGATAGATGCGGTCTGATACAGGATAGATTGGCAGTTCCGTTAATCTACCACGTCAGACGACGGACCGTGGATAGGCGACTCCTGTACAATCGGGACGTCATGGCACAAGGCGGAGCAGAGCTCCTTCGGTTCAGTAGGGATGTGTCCGAACGGGACCGAACTGATAGGGTGAAGCAGGAGAACCAGTTTTGGTGGCTTCAATCGGCACTTGATAGTGAGTAGTCGGGATGGGGTCTTAAGCCTTGGCCGGCTTACATACTTGTTTTATAGTTTTAGGGTTTAGTTTTAAGTAGAATAGGCATGGTGGCACAAAAAAAAAAAACATACAAAAAAAAATACAAAAAAGGAAAATACAAAAAAATACAAAAAAAAAAAAAAAAAAACATGGAATAATCAAAAAAAAAGACAAAAAAAAAAGACAAAATATGAAAAACAAAAAACATTAGATAGTTAGATTTGCTGCTGTGGTTGTTCTAGTTTTAAGTAGTTTATAGGTAGAATAGGTAGTTTTAGTTAGCTTTAAGTTTTATATTAAGACCTTATTTTAAGTAGTTTTTAAGTAAAAATAAAAAAAGGATATTGACATTAGTTTTTTCTAAATTTTCTAATGAAGACAAAAATAAATAAAATGAATTGAAGTTAAATAGATCTTAGGGCCGAAAGGCATTAGCATTAAGTATTATTGTTTAACTTAGCGTGTCCGTATGGGACCAGTAAGTTAGTTGTAAGTTATGGATAATTAGGCTAGTTTTATGAATTTTTGTCTAGCTTTAAGATAGTCTTAAGAATGAATTAATAAAAATGAATTTGGAAAAAAAAAAAAAAAGTGGCGTCGGAACACAGCTCCAAGGGTCGTGGGTTCGAATACCGTGTGGAGTGCACTAAAAATATAGAAGCTTTTTTTCACAATCGTGAAATCGTAGATTTTATAGATTGGGAAAAAAAGCAAATGGTGAAGGAGAGGAAAGCAGGGGTATCGAAAGATACCTCTGCCAATACATCAGGTGATGTTACTGTGGTGCCAGCAGCGGTACAAAAAATCACCGAAACAACATCGGACCATTCAACGGACCAGTGGGCAACAATAAAGAGGAAGAGGCAAACTCCCAATTTGGTGGAGCGAACCAAACCAGCTAAGCGGAACGCTAATAAAAAAAAAATGCAACAAAAAAACAAAGGTGTGACGTCAGAACACGAAACATCAGAGAGTGGTGACTCTGGGAGCCCAGATTACGTCTCAGAGGGTGGAGAAGGGCAGTTTAGGTCTCCGAAATATAGAAATACAGAACCGTCAACAAATAAAACGTTGGAGGGGGAGGTGGACCAAATCCTCCAAGAAGAGAACCAACTAATGGAGGCACTGCAAAGTAAACAGGCCGACATCAGTAAATATGAAGATAGTCTGAAAAAACTAAAGGAGGAAATGGAGCCACTCCTCAGCCAACTTAAGCTAAATCAGGAAGCGCGCCGACAACAAGAGGCAACGCAACGGCAACTGCAACAAAAACAACAGCAGCAAAAACAACAGCAACAACAACCACAGCAGCAAAAACAACCACAACCCAAGCCCGCTCCCAAAAACACAGGAGCGGAGCAAAAGAAAAAACCGCCATCAGCAGTGACAGGCCCAAATGTTGAGGGCCCATCGACCTCAATTAAAGTAATGCAGCAGCAACAACAGCAGCAGCAACAACAACAGCAGCAGCAACAACAGCAGCAGAAACAGCAGCAGCAGCAACACCAGAAACAACCACAGCCCAAGAAGGAGAAGGTGCCACCAATTAGGACCTACCGGGTTGACCTGCAGGACTTGAAACAGGTATGTAAGTCAGCTACTACGGGCAAATTTTTAATAAATATTTTGAACGAAAAAGAAAAGCGGTATTCGGTGCAGTGCTTCTCACTGGCCGAATACAATTTACTTAAAGGAGTGCTAAAACAGGCCACCGCTGAGTTCTTCAGCTACACTCCTAAAAGCGAAAAATTTAAGACAGTCCTTCTGAAGGGCATAAGTTCCTGCACGGAACCGGAGGCGCTCTTAGCTGAGCTCCGCCAAAAAGCCATCGACGATCTCGATTTTATCGGGGTCAAGCCTTTCACTACGGTGAAGTCCAGGCGAGGGGGTTATAGGCTGCCAATGTTCCTCGTAACATTATCGCCCCAAAGTAGTCTTGAGAGTCTGAGGAAAATCGAATCCCTCGACTATCAAACTGTACACTGGGAGACATTAAAAAGGCACGACGACATTTTACAATGTACGAAGTGCCAGAGGTTCGGCCATGCTGGAGCCAACTGCAATATGCAGTTGCGCTGTGTCAGCTGCTCAGAAACCCACAATGATGGAGAATGCAAGCTGGGGAATGAGCGGGTTGAGGATTTAACCCAGCTCAAGTGTGTCCTTTGTGGAAACCAAGGGCACCCGGCTAGCTATAGGGGTTGCCCTAAGGTCCAAGAAATGAAACAGAAACAGGCCAGTCAAAAAGCCGAAAGAAGTCGAACAGTTCGACAGGCTCCAATACAAAAATTCGTGGATCCCAAATTTTCCTACGCCCAAATGGTGTCAGGGAATGGGAATACGAGACAGGCTCCACCAACGGTTGCCCAAAGGCCCCTGTGCCTAAGGCACCAGAGGTGCAGCCTGACATTGTAGCCTTGTTGTTGAGCATTCAGGGTCAACTAACAGGGCTGCAAAGTCAGATAAAGGAGCAAGGCAAAAGGGTAGATCATCTCTACTCTTTGTTGCCTGGCCTGGCGCAATTTAGACCATAATGGGCGCGCTGCCGGAGACGCGCCTAAAAGTCCTAGCTGTGAATGTAAATTCACTGATTAGGATTGAACGAAGAGCCAATATGTTCCAATTGTTGAAAGACTACAGTCCCGATGTGTTTATGGCTAGCGAAACTAAGCTAAACCACAAACACAAATTGACTCATAAAAATTACAATATCGTAAGAAGAGACCGGCCCGACTCCACTCAAGGGGCGGTGTCGCTCTCTTTATACGAAAAGGCATTAATTATAAGGTCATATACAACAATGAATTGCGAAAGCTCAAGACGCTAGAAGTTTGCGTTATATGCATCTCTCTCACTCAAGGGAAGCGGATGTATATGATTGCGGCTTATGCGGCTGGAGCTCCGCAGGTTACTTACTTTGCTTCAGAACTCGAGATTCTTTTTAGGGAACTTAAACTGAGCTTGGAAGAAAACTATTTCATCTTGGCCGGTGATTTGAACGCAAAACATGAAGATTGGGGAAATCAACATAGTAATCCCAGAGGTAACCATCTTTTTAATTTGATGAATCTTTACAGCGTTGAATATGGCGTCGACCTGCTGGCTACTGAAAAGCCATCGTATCCAAGAAGCGACTCCTTTCTGGATCTTTTTCTGTACGACACAGGACTGACAGTTACAGACAAAGTGGGTAATCACCCTCGAAACTGCTTACAGACAGTCGAGTACGACAGTGATCACTGCGGACTGGCTGCTGTAATGCAGATTCCGAACGAACGCGTGGAGTTGGAGGAAAACGTTGCAACGCACTCTTACAATTACAGTAAGATGCGCTGGCCTCGTTTCACCAACGCCTTAGCGAGAGAACTTCGTTCGAGTGACATAGCCCCACCAAACAACAGAAACCTGACAAATACAGAAATTGACCAACATTTACAACAGATGGACGAAACAATAAAACGAACGATGGAAAGGACAATACCAAAGTACAAAGAACGGGACCAAATGGACGCTTACAGAAACGCGACTATTAACGCACTACGTAGGCACAAGAGTGGTTTACTGACAAAACTCAAAAACTTGTACAGACGACTTACAGACCCACACGACTTGGAGGTTAGGACACTGAACGGGACCGAACTGATAGGGTGAAGCAGGAGAACCAGTTTTGGTGGCTTCAATCGGCACTTGATAGTGAGTAGTCGGGATGGGGTCTTAAGCCTTGGCCGGCTTACATACTTGTTTTATAGTTTTAGGGTTTAGTTTTAAGTAGAATAGGCATGGTGGCACAAAAAAAAAAAACATACAAAAAAAAATACAAAAAAGGAAAATACAAAAAAATACAAAAAAAAAAAAAAAAAAACATGGAATAATCAAAAAAAAAGACAAAAAAAAAAGACAAAATATGAAAAACAAAAAACATTAGATAGTTAGATTTGCTGCTGTGGTTGTTCTAGTTTTAAGTAGTTTATAGGTAGAATAGGTAGTTTTAGTTAGCTTTAAGTTTTATATTAAGACCTTATTTTAAGTAGTTTTTAAGTAAAAATAAAAAAAGGATATTGACATTAGTTTTTTCTAAATTTTCTAATGAAGACAAAAATAAATAAAATGAATTGAAGTTAAATAGATCTTAGGGCCGAAAGGCATTAGCATTAAGTATTATTGTTTAACTTAGCGTGTCCGTATGGGACCAGTAAGTTAGTTGTAAGTTATGGATAATTAGGCTAGTTTTATGAATTTTTGTCTAGCTTTAAGATAGTCTTAAGAATGAATTAATAAAAATGAATTTGGAAAAAAAAAAAAAAAGTGGCGTCGGAACACAGCTCCAAGGGTCGTGGGTTCGAATACCGTGTGGAGTGCACTAAAAATATAGAAGCTTTTTTTCACAATCGTGAAATCGTAGATTTTATAGATTGGGAAAAAAAGCAAATGGTGAAGGAGAGGAAAGCAGGGGTATCGAAAGATACCTCTGCCAATACATCAGGTGATGTTACTGTGGTGCCAGCAGCGGTACAAAAAATCACCGAAACAACATCGGACCATTCAACGGACCAGTGGGCAACAATAAAGAGGAAGAGGCAAACTCCCAATTTGGTGGAGCGAACCAAACCAGCTAAGCGGAACGCTAATAAAAAAAAAATGCAACAAAAAAACAAAGGTGTGACGTCAGAACACGAAACATCAGAGAGTGGTGACTCTGGGAGCCCAGATTACGTCTCAGAGGGTGGAGAAGGGCAGTTTAGGTCTCCGAAATATAGAAATACAGAACCGTCAACAAATAAAACGTTGGAGGGGGAGGTGGACCAAATCCTCCAAGAAGAGAACCAACTAATGGAGGCACTGCAAAGTAAACAGGCCGACATCAGTAAATATGAAGATAGTCTGAAAAAACTAAAGGAGGAAATGGAGCCACTCCTCAGCCAACTTAAGCTAAATCAGGAAGCGCGCCGACAACAAGAGGCAACGCAACGGCAACTGCAACAAAAACAACAGCAGCAAAAACAACAGCAACAACAACCACAGCAGCAAAAACAACCACAACCCAAGCCCGCTCCCAAAAACACAGGAGCGGAGCAAAAGAAAAAACCGCCATCAGCAGTGACAGGCCCAAATGTTGAGGGCCCATCGACCTCAATTAAAGTAATGCAGCAGCAACAACAGCAGCAGCAACAACAACAGCAGCAGCAACAACAGCAGCAGAAACAGCAGCAGCAGCAACACCAGAAACAACCACAGCCCAAGAAGGAGAAGGTGCCACCAATTAGGACCTACCGGGTTGACCTGCAGGACTTGAAACAGGTATGTAAGTCAGCTACTACGGGCAAATTTTTAATAAATATTTTGAACGAAAAAGAAAAGCGGTATTCGGTGCAGTGCTTCTCACTGGCCGAATACAATTTACTTAAAGGAGTGCTAAAACAGGCCACCGCTGAGTTCTTCAGCTACACTCCTAAAAGCGAAAAATTTAAGACAGTCCTTCTGAAGGGCATAAGTTCCTGCACGGAACCGGAGGCGCTCTTAGCTGAGCTCCGCCAAAAAGCCATCGACGATCTCGATTTTATCGGGGTCAAGCCTTTCACTACGGTGAAGTCCAGGCGAGGGGGTTATAGGCTGCCAATGTTCCTCGTAACATTATCGCCCCAAAGTAGTCTTGAGAGTCTGAGGAAAATCGAATCCCTCGACTATCAAACTGTACACTGGGAGACATTAAAAAGGCACGACGACATTTTACAATGTACGAAGTGCCAGAGGTTCGGCCATGCTGGAGCCAACTGCAATATGCAGTTGCGCTGTGTCAGCTGCTCAGAAACCCACAATGATGGAGAATGCAAGCTGGGGAATGAGCGGGTTGAGGATTTAACCCAGCTCAAGTGTGTCCTTTGTGGAAACCAAGGGCACCCGGCTAGCTATAGGGGTTGCCCTAAGGTCCAAGAAATGAAACAGAAACAGGCCAGTCAAAAAGCCGAAAGAAGTCGAACAGTTCGACAGGCTCCAATACAAAAATTCGTGGATCCCAAATTTTCCTACGCCCAAATGGTGTCAGGGAATGGGAATACGAGACAGGCTCCACCAACGGTTGCCCAAAGGCCCCTGTGCCTAAGGCACCAGAGGTGCAGCCTGACATTGTAGCCTTGTTGTTGAGCATTCAGGGTCAACTAACAGGGCTGCAAAGTCAGATAAAGGAGCAAGGCAAAAGGGTAGATCATCTCTACTCTTTGTTGCCTGGCCTGGCGCAATTTAGACCATAATGGGCGCGCTGCCGGAGACGCGCCTAAAAGTCCTAGCTGTGAATGTAAATTCACTGATTAGGATTGAACGAAGAGCCAATATGTTCCAATTGTTGAAAGACTACAGTCCCGATGTGTTTATGGCTAGCGAAACTAAGCTAAACCACAAACACAAATTGACTCATAAAAATTACAATATCGTAAGAAGAGACCGGCCCGACTCCACTCAAGGGGCGGTGTCGCTCTCTTTATACGAAAAGGCATTAATTATAAGGTCATATACAACAATGAATTGCGAAAGCTCAAGACGCTAGAAGTTTGCGTTATATGCATCTCTCTCACTCAAGGGAAGCGGATGTATATGATTGCGGCTTATGCGGCTGGAGCTCCGCAGGTTACTTACTTTGCTTCAGAACTCGAGATTCTTTTTAGGGAACTTAAACTGAGCTTGGAAGAAAACTATTTCATCTTGGCCGGTGATTTGAACGCAAAACATGAAGATTGGGGAAATCAACATAGTAATCCCAGAGGTAACCATCTTTTTAATTTGATGAATCTTTACAGCGTTGAATATGGCGTCGACCTGCTGGCTACTGAAAAGCCATCGTATCCAAGAAGCGACTCCTTTCTGGATCTTTTTCTGTACGACACAGGACTGACAGTTACAGACAAAGTGGGTAATCACCCTCGAAACTGCTTACAGACAGTCGAGTACGACAGTGATCACTGCGGACTGGCTGCTGTAATGCAGATTCCGAACGAACGCGTGGAGTTGGAGGAAAACGTTGCAACGCACTCTTACAATTACAGTAAGATGCGCTGGCCTCGTTTCACCAACGCCTTAGCGAGAGAACTTCGTTCGAGTGACATAGCCCCACCAAACAACAGAAACCTGACAAATACAGAAATTGACCAACATTTACAACAGATGGACGAAACAATAAAACGAACGATGGAAAGGACAATACCAAAGTACAAAGAACGGGACCAAATGGACGCTTACAGAAACGCGACTATTAACGCACTACGTAGGCACAAGAGTGGTTTACTGACAAAACTCAAAAACTTGTACAGACGACTTACAGACCCACACGACTTGGAGGTTAGGACACTGAAGTCGTCAATAAAAAATGTCAATCAGTTGATTAAGGAAAAAGAACGACAATGACCTTCCGTGTCTGAAACTCCTAAGAACTGAAGAGAACACAGACGTACTCAGGACAGCGCAAATAGATCCAGAAGAAGCCATCTTTGACGATGACTTTTATATAATTGAAGATCTGAAGGAAAAAGTGGAGGCGGTGGGAGCTGCTTTCCAGCAAGTGTACAAGGTGAATGTTAGCATTCGCCCCAACCACGACCTGGAAAACAGATCCCTACTTAATCACTTTTACCTTCGAAATGATATAACACAATGGCGATCTGAGAACCGCGGTTTTATGCGGTTCAATGACGACTCCTTGGCAAATGCCATAATCGCCGAGCAAACGGGACCAAGTCCCTTGTTAGTGACGAAGGTTGAGCTTCAGCTCATCTTCAACTCAATAAAAAATAAAAAGTCAGCAGGTGTCGATGGTATATCCAACGTTGTACTAAGACATTTACCGATGGAGGCAATTGACATTTACACCACACTCTTCAATAATGCACTGAATAATGCATATTATCCAGTGCATTGGAAGACCGCTGTGGTTCATCCTCTCCCGAAAAAGGGAAAGGACAACTCCAACCCGTCAAATCTTCGGTCGATAAGTCTTCTTCCGAGCATCAGCAAAGTTTTCGAAAAGATCATCAACAAAATAATTCCGGATAAACAATTCGGGTTCAAGGCGGGTCATGACACAATTCATGCTGCGTCTTAACTCGTTTCTGATATCCAATGGAATAAAACAAAACAACAATGCACAGGTGCTGTTCTGGTTGATTTGGAAAAGGCCTTTGACACCGTTTGGTTAGAGGGTCTTTACCTAAAACTGAGCAGGCTTGGCATAAGCAAGCCATTGTTGTATATACTTTATGATATGCTTAACGGTAGAAAGTTTGTTGTCAAAAGTGGCAATGTAACTTCTACCACAACATTCTTAATTAAAAATGGTCTTCAACAGGGAGCGGTGAATTCGCCGATTCTCTTCAGCATTTACACCAGCGATCTGATAGGTAGTCTTACAAAGGCAATTGCGTACCCCGACGATCTTATTGCGTACAGAACGGCACAAAAGGTTGAGGTTATTAGAATTCTCTTGCAGCGTGATTTCGACAAGATTCAACGATATTGCGACGACTGGAAACTGAAAATAAATGTCCAGAAGTCGGCGACAATTCTGTTTCGGACTCCGTTGGCTAGGGCCACGAGGGATACGTGCAAGAATTGGCGCAAGATGGTTATCGTTGATCTTCACGGGCAGCCATTAGCGAGCAAAAGTGTAGTGAAGTAGCTCGGTATCTGGTTAGATCAGTATTTATATTTTGACAGACATATAAATGCTGCTCTGACCAGGGCCAGAGGAGCCTTCGCTCTGACGAAACGGCTGTTTTTTAGCAGTCATCTTGACCCCAGAGTGAAGGTAATTTGCTACATGGCCCTCATACGGCCGATGATCGTTTATGGTTGTCCTGTGTGGTTCAACGTTGCCCCTTCCCAGATGGAGATGTTTCGGGTGTTCGAGCGGCAGTGTTTACGACGCTGTACCTGCTTATATCGAACAGCCGAATCTTCTTACGTGCATTACTATTCCAACGAGGTCCTATACAACGGGGCTCGAATCAACAGAATTGACAATTTCGTGATAAAACTCGTTCGAGGGCACATTGCAAGAGCTATGTCTTCGACCAACAATTTAATTTTCAGGGCGTTCTATCCGAACGACGAGTATTTTGAAAGTGCACGCTTGAGCGGTTTCATTCCACCAGAGGCATTCCTCTTTTTAGATAGATGCGGTCTGATACAGGATAGATTGGCAGTTCCGTTAATCTACCACGTTAATCGGGACGTCATGGCACAAGGCGGAGCAGAGCTCCTTCGGTTCAGTAGGGCTGTGTCCGAAAGGGACCGAACTGATAGGGTGAAGCAGGAGAACCAGTTTTGGTGGCTTCAATCGGCACTTGATAGTGAGTAGTCGGGATGGGGTTTTAAGCCTTGGCTGGCTTACATACTTGTTTTATAGTTTTAGGGTTTAGGTTTAGTTTTAAGTAAAATAGGTATGGTGGCACAAAAAAAAAACATACAAAAAAAATACAAAAAATACAGAAAAAAAAAACAAAAAAAAATACAAAAAAAAATTATAAAAAATTTAAAAAAAAGACAACTAAATATGAAAAACAAAAAACGTTAGATAGTTAGATTTGCTGCTGTGGTTGTTCTAGTTTTAAGTAGTTTATAGGTAGAATAGGTAGTTTTAGTTAGCTTTAAGTTTTATATTAAGGACCTTATTATAAGTAGTTTTTAAGTAAAAATAAAAAAAAGGATATTGATATTAGTTTTTTGAAATTTTCTAATGAATCAAAAAATAAATAAAATGGAATTGAAGTTAAATAGATCTTAGGGCCGAAAGGCATTAGCATTAAGTATTATTGTTTAATTTAGAGTGTCCGTATGGGACCAGTTAGTTAGTTGTAAGTTATGGTTAATTAGGCTAGTTTTATGAATTTTTGTCTAGCTTTAAGATAGGTTTAAGATTGAATTAATAAAAATGAATTTACAAAAAAAAAAAAAAAAAAAGTGGCGTCTGCAGACAAAGCGAAGGGTCGTGGGTTCGCGTCCCAGGCAGAATCAACGAGAAGCATTTCTGCTTTTTTTCACAATCGAGAAATTGTTGATTTCATCGATTGGGAAGAGAAGCAAATGGTAAAGGAGAAGAAAGCGGGGGTATCGAAAGATACCTCTGCAAACACATCAGGCGATGTTACGGTGGTGCCAGTAACAGTACCACAAACAACAGCAACAACATCTGACCAGTCGACAGTAGCAACAACGAACCAAAAGAGGAGGCTTAAGAAGCATAGCCCAAATAAAGTGGAGAGGGCCAACTCCGCTAAGCGGCGCGACATGCGAAAAGATATAGACAGGGGTAAGGGAGGAATCACCACTGAGAGTGAGTTCTCAGATTACGCTGAGTCTGAGAAGACAGAATATGTGTCCGAAGGTGGAGAGGGACTCTTCAGGCCTCCGAATATGGATTTAATCCTATCGGAGGCAGAGCAAGTCCCGCCGACAACGAAGGCTTTGGAGGTAGTGGCGGACCTCCAAGATGAAAGAGAACTGGTGGAGCAACTGCAAGCCAAACAGGCAGTCATCAGCCAGTTCGAGGAAGACCTCAGAAAGCTCAAGGTGGAAATGGAGCCCCTCCTCAGTAAGCTAAAATTAAAACAAGAGGCGCGCCGACAACATGAGGCAGCGCAACGGCAACAAAAACAACAGCAGCAAAAACAACAGCAACAACAACCACAGCAGCAAAAACAACCACAACCCAAGCCCGCTTCCAAAAACACAGGAGCGGAGCAAAACAAAAAGACGCCAGCAGCAGTGACAGGCCCAAGTTCTGAGGGCCCATCGCCCTCAGATAAAGCAATACAGCAGCAACAACAGCAGCAGAAACAGCAGCCGCAGAAGGAGCAGCAGCAGCAGAAACAGCAGCAACAGAAACAGCAGCAGCAGCAGCAACAGCAGCAGAAACAGAAGCAGCAACACCAGCAACAACCAGAGCCCAAGAAAGAGAAGGTGCCACCAATTAGGACCTACCGGGTTGACCTGCAGGACTTGAAACAGGTATGTAAGTCGGCCACTAAGGGCAATTTTGTAATAAATATTCTGAATGAAAAAGAAAAGCGGTATTCGGTACAGTGCTTCTCACTGGCCGAATACAAGCTACTGAAAGAAGTGCTTAAGCAGGCCACAGCTGAGTTCTTCAGCTTCACGCCGAAAAGCGAAAAATTTAAGACGGTCCTACTCAAGGGCATAAGTTCCTGCACGGAACCGGAGGCGCTCTTAGCTGAGCTTCGTCAAAAAGCCATCGACGATCTCGATTTCATCGGGGTCAAGCCTTTCACTACGGTGAAGTCCAGGCGAGGGGGTTACAGGCTGCCAATGTTCCTCGTAACATTATCGCCCCAAAGTAGTTTTGAGAGTCTGAGGGAAATCAAATGCCTCGACTATCAAGCCATACACTGGGAGACATTAAAAAGGCACGACGACATTTTACAATGTACGAAGTGTCAGAGGTTCGGCCATGCCGGAGCCAACTGCAATATGCAGTTGCGCTGTGTCAGGTGCTCAAAAACCCACAACGAAGGAGAATTCAAGCTGGGGAATGAGCGGGTTGAGGATTTAACCCAGCTCAAGTGTGTCCTTTGTAGAAACCAAGGGCACCCGGCTAGCTATAGGGGTTGCCCAAAGGTCCAAGAAATGAAACAGAAACAGGCCAGTCAAAAAGCCGAAAGAAGTCGAACAGTTCGACAGGCTCCAATACAAAAATTCGTGGATCCCAAATTTTCCTACGCCCAAATGGTGTCAGGGAATGGGAATATTGAATTTAACAAGGAACTAACAAAGGTTTATTGAAAGCGAAAATAAGAAAATATTAAGTACATATTAATGCAAAATGTAAAGCTTTAGTATAAGAGAAATTAGTTCATGAAATAGTTAAGACTTTAGAGTATTGTATTGGGTGTTGCCATTTATATACAAATTCAATTAACTGTTCTACTTCCCCTCAACACAATATCTCTTAGAAACAAATTTTAATTAATAACTTAATCCTAATTTAGCAAATAACTTTAAATGTTTTGATTTATTTAATATTTTAGTGAATATATCAGCAATCATTTCAGATGTTGGTACATATTCAAAGATTTGTTATATATCTCACGAATATAATGATATTTTATATCTATGTGTTTCGATCTTGAATGAAACACTGGATTCTTAACTAAATGTTGCGCGCTGAGATTATCTCCGCACAGCCTAGTTGGTCCGTTTACAATAGAGCCAAATCCTATTTCAGTCAGTAGTCTTCGAAGATAAACAGTTTCCTTAGTTGCAGCCACCAGCGCCATATACTCGGCTTCGGTACTGCTTAATGCCACAGTAGATTGCTTACGCGACTCCCAAGTCACAACACCACCAGCTAAGAAAAAAGCATAACCAGTGTAGGACTTTCGGTCATCGCAACTACCAGCCCAATCGGCATCTGCATACCCTCTCAGTAGCTCACCAGTTTTCTTAAAAGAAAGTTTAAAATTAGATGTATAATTTAAATACCTCAACAAATGTTTAGCTGCGGTCATATGTTCCTTGTGCGGCTCTATGTTAAATTGAGCCAATTTACTAACAGCGTACTAGTTGTTATGGCAAGATACATCATAGACCCAACCAAAGATTGGTATTCCTTGTCATCCACCTTGGTACACGAAGTCTTAGAACATCTCATCAGTTTTTCACCTGGATCCAGAGGGGTAGGTATTACATTTTCTGGTTGAAGACATCCCATATTTCGACAATAGGTTTTTAATATACTGCTCATGTGAAAGTGTTATTGATCCAGTATCCTTATCACGGCTTATCTCAACGCCTAAGAAAAAATCAATCGGACCCTTGTCCACCAAATCAAAAGCGTCAGCAAGTGCTTCTTTTATACGAAGAACAGAAAAATCTTTTGTGCATGCGATGATAATGTTAAATTCGTTATTTTTGTTTTTCGTATAAACGCAAGTATCAGCATTGCAGCGAGAAAAACCCATATCCTTTAAGGTTGAATCAAGCTTACTATTCCACTCTCTACCTGCTTGCTTCAAACCATAGAGTGATTTTTTTAATTTGCAAACCTTCCCTTTATTCTTGGAGTCCACGAAATGCTCTGGTTGATGCATATAAATTTCCTCCTTTATATCACCATTCAGGTAAGCACATGATACATCAACTTGGTGAACATGGAGATCAAACTCTACTGCCAAAGCTAGAACTAATCTAATGGTTGAATACCTAGCAACCGGTGAAAACGTCTCGTTGTAGTCAATACCTAGCTTTTGGCTGCAACCCTTTGCCACAAGTCTTGACTTATATCGAACCGGCTTCCCGTGCTTGTCATGTTTTATGTTAAAAACCCATTTTGACTTGATTGCATGACGATTAGAGGGAAGGTCAACCAATTCCCATGTTTCATTAATTTGTAATGAATCGTACTCACATTGCATGGATTGTTCCCACATTTTCGCATCAGCTCTGCCTAGAGCTTCATGAACTGTAAGTGGATTCATTCTTAAAGGGTTTGTGTTGCTATCCATATAACAAATCGTTTTGATTTTCTGCCTCCCTGATCTTAAATCCATTACATGATCTTCCTCATTAACAGCATCTTGGCTTTCATTATCGTCCATCTGCCTCAAATCCCCATCATGATTCTCCCCGCTTTCAACACTACAGCTATCATCGTTCGCACCTTCATCACAGTCGTTCTTGTTCTCGCCATCATTGTCCCCATGTTCTGCTACCTTGTCATCTTCGCCGTTGTCATCCAAAATTTTAGAGATCGATTCACTTGTTGAGCCCTTTGTGCATAGAGGAAATATATTATAATATAATATAATATAATAATATATATATTATATATATATATACATATATATATATATTATATATATATATTATATATATATATAATATAATATATTTCCTCTATGCCTTTGTGGGTGAACATTTCTCAACTTTGACACAGGGAATTTCTTCTGACTTGGACTCTTCATTGAGTAGATCATAAGAACCAAAACTGCTGATACTTCCACCCAACAATTCTTTGAATCTGACATCTCGACTTTTCAATATTTTTCTGTCTTTAGGTTCATATAGTCTATAAGCCTTAGATTCTTTGGAATAGCCTACCCTCACACAATCTATGCCTCGAGCATCAAATTTCGACCTTTTTGGCCTTTTATCGAGCATTATAGCACTCGAACCAAAAACTTTCATATGTCCTACTGAGGGCTTTCGTCCATTCCAAACTTCATATGGGGTTCGATCCTTTAAAAGATTTGTAGGTGATCGATTCCTAATGTACACCGCCGTGTTCAACGCCTCGGCCCACAAAGACTCAGGCAAATTAGAGCTCAATAGTAGACACCTAGCCATTTCAACCAATGTCCTATTTGCTCGTTCTGAAACGCCATTTTGTTGAGGCGTGTAATCTACAGTCAGCTGTCGCTTTATTCCTTTACCAGAAAGGAACTTCGAAAAATCTGAGCTCATGTACTCCCCACCGTTATCGCTTCTTAAAACTTTTATTTTGCATGCAGTTTCTCGCTCTACCGCAGCCGCGAATTCCTTGAATGCGCTTAATACTTCGCTTTTGGCCTTCAAAAAATAAACAAATATTTTGCGGCTAAGGTCGTCTATGAATAAAACGAAGTACTTTGCACCCCCCAACGATTTGGTCTTCATCGGTCCACATACGTCGGAATGAATCACATCTAGCAAACCTTTTGTCATAATTTCCAAATTTTGCCTTTGGAACAGATGTCACATTGCAACACACTCGGTATAATTTTTAGGTTAGCACCTTGTACCATATTTTTACTAAATAATTGATTCATGCTTTTCGTATTAAGGTGACCTAAGCGGGCATGCCAAAGAAGTTGGTAGGGGAAGTTGGTCATTATCTACTTTATTTACCATACTGCATAAAATAGGTTTTCTTTTAATTTCATGCACAAACAATCCACCACATTTAATCGCATGCATAACTAAATTTTTATCACTATCGAAAATCTTAGCCTCTTTTTCACCAAAAACAACAGAATGATTATTTTCCACGGCTTTGCTTACTGAAATAAAATTAGTTTTCAGTTCTGGTACATATAAAACATTTAGAAGCTGAATAATGTTATCATTTAAAGAAATTTTGACAGTCCCGACACACGTAGAACTAATGAAATGATTTGCAGCCAATTCAATCTTCTCGACATGTGGCTCCATGATGGTAAAAAAGCTTTTGTCGCAACATATGTGACTGGTGGCCCCGCTATCAAGTACCCACATATTTTTGTCAAGTGACGAAGTATTTTCGGTACTATTTAACATAGCAAATCATGACGTAGTATTTCTTTTCGATGAGCTTTTTGGAGAACGGCATTCAGAAGCAAAATGACCCCTCATCTTACAGTTGTAACACTTTGCCTTTGTGCGTGTCTTATTGTTTGATTGGGAAGCTTTACTTTGGTGACGTGAAAAAAATGCAACTTCGTTAGAATCCACACTATTCCCTTCTCGCCGTTTTCCCTCTTCTAGAAGCTTCGTCTTTATGGAACATACTGTGGGAAGCGAATCCCGTGACTCGATGGCAACTATAAAGTTTTCATACTCTTTTGGCAAACTTGATAAAAGTATGATTACTAATAATTCATCTTGCATTTTTATATTAATTTCTAATAATTTTTCGGAAATTTCGAAGAATTTATTTAAGTGTTTGCTTACGGAGTGACTTTCTGCCATTTTCAAAGATAAAAGTTGTTTGAAAAGAGTTACCTTCCGAGCTGGTCCACTCGGTTGATGAATATCCTCTAGCTTTTTCCATGCGTCTTTTGATGATGCACATTTTCGGATGTGTATGAGTTGCGAAGATTTTACACTTAGTAAAATTGTGGAAAGTGCCTTATCATCCTTGCCTACCCATTCCGCGACATCTTATGCGTTTGTTGCAGATAATTCGGGCTTAATGGTAGCTCCAGATACGTAAGTCCATAGATCGCCAATACAACCTTCATCTGCACCTTCCATCCATCATAATTCTCTTCGTTTAACTTGTCAATCTGGAATAATGAACTCATTCTTAATACCAAATATCACCAATCAAATAAAAATTAGCACGACAACTGGTCAAACAAAATTTATGAACTCAAATTAATTAAGACTGCATAGGTTAGGTTAGGTTAGGTTAAAGTGGCTGTTGGTTGGGACGTCCAACACACTTAGACCAAAGTATGGTCCGTTGTGATACCACATGGATCAGTTAATCAGCTTAACTCGTTGAACCAATTGGAGCTTCGAATGAAGCGTAGGAGACAAGTGATGTCTGAATTCTTTAGATCACTGGTATCGTTAAAGTAGTAGTCTCCAAGGTGGATTCTACGTCTTTATGATAAGGCAGGGCATGTGCACAGAAGATGAGAGATTGTCTTTTCTTCTTCTTCGTCCATGCAACTCCTACAAAAATCATTTGCAGGGGCTCCGAGTCGAATAGCATGCCTTCCTATTAAGCTGTGCCCAGTCAGGACACCTATAACGTAGCTAATGTGCAATCTACTCAGAGAGATTAATTGTTTTGAGTGCCTGGCGCTAAGAATAGGCCAAATTAGTTTAGTTGCGACACAAGTGGTGGTGTTATTCCACCTGGAGTTTGTTTTCTCTATGGTATCTTGCTTTAGCATGAGCTTTGCAATTTCCTGGAATGTCTCTATGGCCCGGCACCCAGAAAAGGTGAATGTTGAACTGTGTAGCCATCTCCGTAAGAGATGATCGACAATTTAGGGCTGTTAGTGAGTTAGTGGAGACAGAGTCTAGGGACTTTAACGCGGCTTGGCTATCCGAGAAGATGCGTATATCATTAGTTGATATAACGTTTTCTCTAAGCCAGGATAGGACTTCTTTTATAGCCAGGATTTCAGCTTGGAACACGCTACAATGATCGGGTGAAGTAGAGTATACGCCTCCACCAACCCCATCCTCCGTTTTTGATCCGTCTGTATAAAAGTTTATAGGACCATCGTTCAAAAATGATGTATTCTCCCAAGAAGACCTGTGAGGTATAGTCACTTTGAAGCTATAGTTATTATACTGAGGATGGGGTATGGTGTAGTCAATATTACTGTTTATAGTTCTGAACGAGTTCAAAATAGTGGTGTGGCCAATTCCATTATTGATCTACAGAGAGGAGGCCTGAAGCCGTATGGCAGTATTAGCGGCCGTTTGCTTGCTGAAAATGTCCAGCGGTATTAGATGGAACAGAACATCTAGTGAAGCGGAGGGGGTGGAGCGAAGTGCTCCTCCCATACACAGGCAGGCTGTTCTTTGGACTTTGCTGAGCTTATCGCGATTTGTCGCTGTATCTAGCGCCGTCCACCATACCACTACTCCATAAGTAAGGATCGGTCTTATGACCGAGATGTATAGCCAGTGTGTAATGCGGGGCTGTAGGCCCCATTTATTACCAATGGCCTTTTTACAGGAGAACAGGGCTACTGTGGCCTTGTTTATTCTCTCTTGAATATTAGGTTTCCAACTTAATTTCTTATCTAAAATGAGACCCAAGTATTTTGCTTGTTCAGAGAATTTAAGTGGTACACCGTTTATGAGGGGAGGGTCAATGTGTGGGACTTTGTATTTCCTTGTGAAGAGGACAAGGTCGGTTTTTTGTGGGTTAACGCCTAGTCCACATCGATTAGCCGATCTGGTGAGCTTATTTAAAGCGTTTTGTAAGAGTTCTTTTAGTATATTGGGATGTTTACCCGTTACTGCAATAGCAACATCGTCCGCATAGGCAAACACTCTGTATCCCTCTCTTTCTAGAGTAGTTAGTAATTCATTTATTACTAAATTCCAGAGGAGAGGGGATAGGACACCACCTTGTGGCGTACCTCTGCTGACACCCCTTTGTGTAGTAAAATCGCCCAGTTTTGAATTGATAATCCTGCTTATCAGCATCTGATTAATCAATTCGCTGATCGACTTATCTACCTTCAGAGATGTCAATACACCTGCAATTGCAGATGTGTCGACATTGTTAAATGCACCTTCTATGTCTAAGAAGGCAACTAAGGTGTACTCTTTATGATGGAGGGAATATTCGATTGTACGTACTATACTGTGTAGAGCCGTTTCAACTGATTTCCCTTTGTTGTAGGCATGTTGAGCCTTTGAAAGGAGGGACTTATCAATACTTGCCCTTAAGTGAATATCGATCAAACGCTCAAAAGTTTTGAGAAGGAATGATGATAAGCTAATAGGTCTTAGGTCTTTAGGGTTTACGTGACTGGATTTTCCAGCTTTTGGAATAAAAACAACTTTAACTTGTCTCCAAGACATCGGGATGTATGCCAAATTAAGGCATCCCTTGAAGATGTTTTCTAGGATATGTATTAGAAAACTTGCATTTTCTTGCAGTTCGGCTGGAATTACACCATCTGGACCAGCAGATTTATATGGCTTAAAGCTGTTAATAGCCCATTTGAGTTTTTCCCTAGTGACTAGACCTTGTGGGGGTTGTAAAGTATTGTCACCATTATTAGGTGCAATGTTATTAATAATATTAGAGCTACCAGGAAAGTGAACGTCTAGTAGCAAATTGAGCGATTCTTCGCTTGAATTGGTCCAGAGGCCAGAGGCGTTTTTCAAGCAGCTTGGCATGATTGGATTTTTGGAGAGGGTTTTGCGCAACCTGGATGCTTCAGAGCAATCTTCCACGTTGCTGCAGAAGTTTCTCCAGGACGATCGTTTGGTTTTCCTCAGTTCTTTTTTATATATCTTCAGTGATTCTTTATATGAATCCCAGTCAGACATGTCTCTAGAAGCTTTCGCTCTGTTAAAGAGTTTTCTGCATTCTTTTCGAAGTGGATCCAGCCCTGAGTTCCACCAGTGTGGTTTCTTTTTACCTCTTACTTGTATAAGAGGACATGCAGTATCTAGAGCTTTGTTTAGGGCTAATGTTAGATTGTTGACTTTGTTGTCAAGATCTTCAGTGTTAGAGGGGGTGTTAAAAAGTTCTGGTTTTACTAAACTATTTAACGTTCTCTTGTATTTTGGTCAATTTGTTCTTTTTAGGTTTCGGAAGATCGGTTGGCAAGGTGGATCATTTAAAAAGTTAAACTGGATGTATCTATGATCAGAAAAGGAGTGATCTTTAGATACTTTCCAGTTCAAAATATTATTATAAATGAAGTCGGAGACAAGAGTTATATCTAAAACTTCTTGTCGATTTTTAGTAATAAAGGTTGGCTCTTTGCCAACGTTACTTATCAGTAGGTTAGTGCTTAGAATATAGTCGAAAAGAGACTCACCCCTGTCGTTTATATCTGTGCTACCCCACACTGTATGGTGGGTGTTAGCGTCACTTCCGATGATGAGGCCGATGTTGAGCCTTTGCGCTTCAGCTATTAATCTCTCCAGAGTGTCACCCGGGACAGGGCCGAGATGGTCGTGGCCGAGATACGCCGACGCCAGCCAGAATGTTCCTCTGGCTGTTTCCAGACTTGCGGCGGTGATATCTCGATTGCTGAAATTAGGGAGTAAATATACATTTAGGCTAGTTTTTACTAATATGCAAGATCTGGGTTCATCCTCACCTGATGCATATAGCACGCAGTATTTGGGAGTCCTGATTCCTTGAACAATAGATTTAACAATCCAGGGTTCTTGAATCAGGACAATATCTTCATCGCTGCTGGATAAGCGAAGAAGAAGGGAGGCCGAAGCCTTTATGGAGTGTTGGAGGTTAATCTGGAGTAACCGCAGCATTTTCGCTACCGTACTCCCGATCAGCCTCCAACACAGTGATGTCGGAGTCATCCATATCAGAGGACGATTCTAAAAGAATGTCCTCATCTCCGCTGTCGCAGACCTCGGCCTCCATTGCGGAAAAACCTTGGTCGGTGTTAGGAGCTTCCACTGCTACTGGGGATACCTGGGATGCATCGTCTTCCAATGAAGGAAATGTGACCGATGCACCAGGTTCCTCAGCAACCGTTTCCGCTTGTGTGGGTGGGAAAGAGGGAAGGGTTTGTGTCTCAGCCCCATCTTTTTTGTAGACTCTCAGCGGTATTTCATCGAACCCGAACCTAATCACACCTTTTGACTGCGCCAGAGGAGAAAGGGACTCTGCATTGATGATTACAATTGCACCCTTGCAGGGTCCCTTTGGATCCTCCAATTTCGCAACCTTCCAGTTGTGAGTAGGAAGGGTTGGATTGGAGAGCCGGATTACCTTCAGAACATGGTCAGCTTCCTTGAATTTGGCCGGAACCGTGATGCGAGCTCTTGGTCTGCAAGGAATGTCCTCCTTTGCGACAACCTCCAGCTTAGCACCAGGCCAGACCTCCCCAAGTCGACTAACCGCTAGCGTCAGCAGATTGCACGACCTCCGATCATCACAGACCATCAACTTGATGTGTCCCTGATGCCAACCGCCATCTTTTGTGATGGGCGGTGGGCCCGGATTGTCAGACATAATCTCGACAAAACTGAAGGCCAGCTGTCCTTTGGCCAATGTCCAGTTCTCGGCAGAGATCGTGCCATCTACGTCACTTCTGTCGATAATCGCGACTACCATTTTATCCTTCAGAACGTCACTGAAGGACATTTTTGCCTTGCGAGGGTCAAGAGAAGCGCTGATGTTTAGCACTTTAGGGCGTTTGGGTAGTGAAACACTACCTTCCATAGACCTTTGTCGCTTCGACGTTGAGTCTTGGCTGGTCTTTATGTTAGCTTTGGCCAGGAAGCTCTTGGCCCATTTTATTTTGGCATCGTGCTGAGAGTTTCCTCCAGCGCCTAGTTGTTCACCAAACGTCTGGAGAATCCTCTTAGCACTACGCAAGTCCTTGTAGAAGGCCTTGGAGGGTCCGAGCTTGCGTCCATCTCCCCCAGGACCTTCTTTAGGATTCTTGTCTTTGGTGGTAGAAGGACCTGGCACCATAGCCCTACTACCTCTGACTCGCGGTGTTGAAGATTTGAGAGGTTTACTCTCTGTGGTAGTAGAGGAGCCGTTCTTCACAACTGCCTCACTACAGGAAGAAGGTAATATTACCTGATTATCCGATATTCCACTGGCGACAACAGGGCTGTGAGTGTCCATAGCCATGTCAGCACCAGTGGAAGAGGGATGAGCAGCAGACAACTTTGCCGTCGTACTGCTGGCCGGTTCGGTCTTTGACTTTTGTTTTGTTTGTTTTGTTTTTAAGTTGTTCATTTGAATCCCACGAGTAGCGGATAAGGGGTGGTCCATCTGTACAGAGATCCGTGTATACAGATAAGGCTGATTAATCCGGAGGTCGCCAGGTATCCGGATACTCCGTTAACGACTGAGCTATTTTTAGAAATTGGGCCCTCAGCCTGGCCGATCATCGGCACGGGTCGTATAACACCTTAGATCCAGCCCAATTGGGAAGTTTAAGGGAAGGATATGTTTTGGAAAAGGAGAGACGAACAGCAATTAAGCCATAAGCGTCCCAGGAAGGAAACTAGGCAGGACAGACAGTTATACACCATACAGTCAGGGGATAAGGAGACATCAGCCAGTATAATAGCACCGAGCTGACGGAGGAGGGGGTAAAGGATTGGGAAGGGGAGGGGCGAGCGACCTTTGGTTTCAGGACTCTTCTGGAGAAATAATTCCCGAGAATCATTGACCTTACTCAGCTTCTACAACTCGACAAGTTCGACGCTCAGGGAGAAGAGACTGCATAGGACTGGGCCCATAACCTTTGTTAGGATATCTTAAAAGAAACACATTCAATTTCTATTGAATTTAACAAGGAACTAACAAAAGTTTATTGAAAGCGAAAATAAGAAAATATTAAGTACATATTAATTCAAAATGTAAAGCTTTAGTATAAGAGAAATTAGTTCATGAAATAGTTTAGACTTTAGAGTATTGTATTGGGTGTTGCCATTTATATACAAATTCAATTAACTTTAATACAGCCTGACATTGTAGCCTTATTGTTGACCATTCAAGGCCAACTAACAGGGCTGCAAAGTCAGATAAAGGAGCAAGGCAAAAGGGTAGATCATCTCTACTCTTTGTTGCCTGGCCTGGCGCAATTTAGACCATAATGGGCGCGCTGCCGGAGACGCGCCTAAAAGTCCTAGCTGTGAATGTAAATTCACTGATTAGGATTGAACGAAGAGCTTGAAAGACTACAGTCCCGATGTGTTTATGGCTAGCGAAACTAAGCTAAACCACAAACACAAATTGACTCATAAAAATTACAATATCGTAAGAAGAGACCGGCCCGACTCCACTCAAGGGAGTGGTGTCGCTCTCTTTATACGAAAAGGCATTAATTATAAGGTCATATACAACAATGAATTGCGAAAGCTCAAAACGCTAGAAGTTTGCGTTGTATGCATCTCTCTCACTCAAGGGAAGCGGATGTATATGATTGCGGCTTATGCGACTGGAGCTCCGCAGGTTACTTACTTTGCTTCAGAACTCGAGATTCTTTTTAGGGAACTTAAACTGAGCTTGGAAGAAAACTATTTCATCTTGGCCGGTGATTTGAACGCAAAACATGAAGATTGGGGAAATCAACATAGTAATCCCAGAGGTAACCATCTTTTTAATTTGATGAATCTTTACAGCGTTGAATATGGCGTCGACCTGCTGGCTACTGAAAAGCCATCGTATCCAAGAAGCGACTCCTTTCTGGATCTTTTGCTCTACGACACAGGACTGACAGTTACAGACAAAGTGGGTAATCACCCTCGAAACTGCTTACAGACAGTCGAGTACGACAGTGATCACTGCGGACTGGCTGCTGTAATGCAGATTCCGAACGAACGCGTGGAGTTGGAGGAATACGTTGCAACGCACTCTTACAATTACAGTAAGATGCGCTGGCCTCGTTTCACCAACGCCTTAGCGAGAGAACTTCGTTCGAGTGACATAGCCCCACCAAACAACAGAAACCTGACAAATACAGAAATTGACCAACATTTACAACAGATGGACGAAACAATAAAACGAACGATGAAACGGACAATACCAAAGTACAAAGAACGGGACCAAATGGACGCTTACAGAAACGCGACTATTGACGCACTACGTAGGCACAAGAGTGGCTTACTGACAAAACTCAAAAACTTGTACAGACGACTTACAGACCCACACGACTTGGAGGTTAGGACACTGAAGTCGTCAATAAAAAATGTCAATCTGTTGATTAAGGAGAACTACAGGTTATCGATTAACAAGTACTGGGACCGCAAGATCCGGTCAGTTAATTCCAGTGACCCTAGTATGTTCCCTAAAATCAACAAGATATTCAGGAAAAAGAACGACAATGACCTTCCGTGTCTGAAACTCCAAAGAACTGAAGAGAACACAGACGTACTCAGGACAGCGCAAATAGATCCAGAAGAAGCCATCTTTGACGATGACTTTTTTATAATTGAAGATCCGAAGGAAAAAGTGGAGGCGGTGGGAGCTGCTTTCCAGCAAGTGTACAAGGTGAATGTTAGCATTCGCCCCAACCACGACCTGGAAAACAGAGACTTACTTAATCACTTTTACCTACGAAATGATATAACACATTGGCGATCTGAGAACCGCGGTTTTATGCGGTTCGATGACGATTCCTTGGCAAATGCCATAATCGCCGAGCAAACGGGACCAAGTCCTTTGTTAGTGACGAAGGTTGAGCTTCAGCTCATCTTCAACTCAATAAAAAATAAAAAGTCAGCAGGTGTCGATGGTATATCCAACGTTGTACTAAGACATTTACCGATGGAGGCAATTGACATTTACACCACACTCTTCAATAATGCACTGAATAATGCATATTATCCAGTGCATTGGAAGACCGCTGTGGTTCATCCTCTCCCGAAAAAGGGAAAGGACAACTCCAACCCGTCAAATCTTCGGTCGATAAGTCTTCTTCCGAGCATCAGCAAAGTTTTCGAAAAGATCATCAATAGGGCTCTGACTAAGTGAGCTGCGGACTGTTGTCAAAAGTGGCAATGTAAATTCTACCACAACATTCTTAATTAAAAATGGTCTTCAACAGGGAGCAGTGAATTCGCCGATTCTCTTCAGCATTTACACCAGCGATCTGATAGGTAGTCTTACAAAGGCAATTGCGTACGCCGACGATCTTATTGCGTACAGAACGGCGCAAAAGGTTGAGGTTATTAGAATTCTCTTGCAGCGTGATTTCGACAAGATTTAGCGATATTGCGACGACTGGAAACTGAAAATAAATGTCCAGAAGTCGGAGACAATTCTGTTCGAACGGCAGTGTTTACGACGCTGTACCGGCTTATATCGAACAGCTGAATCTTCTTACGTGCATTACTATTCCAACGAGGTCCTATACAACGGGGCTCGAATCAACAGAATTGACAATTTCGTGATAAAACTCGTTCGAGGTCACATTGCAAGAGCTATGTCTTCGACCAACAATTTAATTTTCGGGGCGTTCTATCCGAACGACGAGTTTTTTGAAAGTGCACGCTTGAGCGGCTTCATTCCACCAGAGGCATTCCTCTTTTTAGATAGATGCGGTCTGATACAGGATATATTGGCAGTTCCGTTAATCTACCACGTCAGACGACGAACCGTGGATAGGCGACTCCTGTACAATCGGGACGTCATGGCACAAGGCGGAGCAGAGCTCCTTCGGTTCAGTAGGGCTGTGTCCGAAAGGGACCGAACTGATAGGGTGAATCAGGAGAGCCAGTTTTGGTGGCTTCAATCGGCACTTGATAGTGAGTAGTCGGGATGGGGTTTTAAGCCTTGGCCGGCTTACATACTTGTTTTATAGTTTTAGGGTTTAGGTTTAGTTTTAAGTAGAATAGGCATGGTGACACAAAAAAAAAACATAAAAAAAATACAAAACAAAAACAAATATACACAAAAAATACAGAAAAAAAAAACAAAAAAAAAATACAAAAAAAAATAATAAAAAAATTTAAAAAAAAGACAACAAAATATGAAAAACGAAAAACGTTAGATAGTTAGATTTGCTGCTGTGGTTGTTCTAGTTTTAAGTAGTTTATAGGTAGAATAGGTAGTTTTAATTAGCTTTAAGTTTTATATTAAGGACCTTATTTTAAGTAGTTTTTAAGTAAAAATAAAAAAAAAGGATATTGATATGAATTTTTGTCTAGCTTTAAGATAGTTTTAAGATTGAATTAATAAAAATGAATTTACAAAAAAAAAAAAAAAAGTGCACTAGCTCCTCACACGCTAGGTCGCTTGTTCAAGCCCAGCTCGGGCAAAAGTTCTTCAAAAATTAAATTGAACATAAAAAGCGATTAAGCACCACTAAAGGAGTCTGATGATCGGGTTGGTCCCCGTGAAATAGCTATAACTCCAGCCTATGAACTTGGTGGTAGCACACACAAGTTGTTGTTGTTTCATTCTAAATTTTCAATTGTAAATTCGGCAAGCAGCTGCCTTAAACTGCGAGTATAAAATTTCATACAAAAACCTCCTTAGAATATTTTTACTTTTGTACAAAAGTACTTTTCGGCTTATGTAGTTAAGCCTTTAAAAGCAACACACTAGCTTAGTGGAAAGCAGTAAGAATAGCTTATCACCTATTCACAAATCTTATGCAATGAAAATTGGCAACAGAAGTAACAAGTTGACGGTCTTTTTATTAGTCTCTACTTAAATCACTTATTTTCAGCATTTTGGAAATGTCGTGAGTAATGTAAAAAAAATAAACAACGAGTACACACAAATAAAATAGGAATGGAAAAAAGAGATGAGTATATAAAAATGTTTTCAATGTTCCATGTTTACATTCTGTAACTCTCGTTTTCAATGTTCCTGCAACTCTCTTATCGATAAAATTAAGTCGATAAACTCTGAAAATTGAAACAAATCTCAGTTTTTTTTGCATCTTTCAACGGTCTGAGCGAAAATTAAACGCATAAACGCAGCTAATAATACAAATAATAGTTGTAGTGCTTTCAGAGTTTTATGTTTCTAGGTCCTAATTCTCATTGGACTGTTGCACCACCTAATTTATTTTACTTACTTAATGATTAAAACTGGCTTCAAATAACTAACTAATATTTATCTAAATGCGTAATTTAGAATTGTTTCCAAATCTTTATTGTTCTGGCACCTAACAAGAGTAATTAATTTCACTTCATATTCGAATGATGTTACTCTCAAACGAACACAATGAGAGTACCAAAAAGTTGTTCATCAAAAATTTGAATTTTCTTTGAACACCTCTGAACAGCTGACTACATCCGCCATTTTTCAAAGGTGGTCGCCATTTTTAAAGGTGGTGAGCAGAGAGAAAAAAGAGAAAAGCTTTTTCTCTCTCGTGGTGAGTATGTACACAAACTGGCATAAGTATTCGTTCCCCACATTTTTTTTTATATGGAGTTAATACATATGCAAGTTGGTGGCCAAATCACAGCTTGTAGGCAAAAAGAGAGCAACCGTCGAAGTTGGTTCTCTCTATTAGTTCTTTTCTCTCTGGTATTAGTGCATTTCAGTCAAATGATTCTTTAAAGTGTGACGAGGATAGTAGGATACTTCCAGACAAGCAGAATAATATATCCTTCTCATAAGTTTGTTTTCATAACTACTGAAAGGCGGTGGTAAATATTATTTGTATCTCAAAACAAAACATAGTTTTTATTTGTTTTTATTTTCAGATTATTATGTACTTCAATCATATCGAAGTGCGTCATCGTTTAAAAAATGGAATAAAGCCTAAGCCCTCATCAAACGGCACAATTACTTCAAATGGAATTTTGCCTCTCACAAATGGGAATGTCAAAAGTAAAACAACGCTGTCGCCGTCGCTGTCGAATGCTCTTACCCAGACTGCATATGGAAATGTATACAATAAAGAGTAACATAAGCAACACTGCAACGAAAAAGCAGCCAGAGGAGCAGCAGTATCAGGAGGAGGAGGATTCTATGATGTTCCTAATCGGATCAAATCGTCATTCGAAGAGGTTTCTCTACACACAGCCTGCCTAACATACCTTGGCTTTTACCGGCTCATGATATTGGGCTACATGAATCAGTTGATGTGTGCCCCAAAAGTAGCTAAAGAAAATAATTGAGAGGTAAGATGACGATCTAAATCGATTTGAAATCCACGAACTGACTGACTGAGACTGAAACTCGATTTGTTTTCAGGGCTATGCTACGCCTTCGAGAGCTTCCAAGGATTACAAATGATTACGGTTGGACATTTGAGTTCACTGGAACAGAAACACGATGCTTGAACCTGGGGTCGTACAACTATTTGGGATTCGCCGCGGCCGAGGGTCCCTGTGCCGAACAGTCTGAACAGCGTTGCCGAACAGACGGCTTGGCTTTAGGCAGTCCACGTCGTGAATTGGGGACAACTCACCTGCACTTGGAACTCGAGAAACTGGCGGCCGAATTCGTCTGTGCCGAAGATGCTATTGGAATGGGCTTTGCAACGAATTCACTCAATCTCCCAGCCCTACTCATACCTGGATGTTTAGTTTTGAGCCATGAAAAGAATCATAAATCGATTATGCTTGTTCGCATTGCAGTTCTAGGGTGCGCCTATACTTTCTTCATGATTTGTTCTGTTTTTATCAAAAATTTTCATTAAAATCATAGAATTTGTATGCCAAAAGCAGAAAAATATTATTTTTAGCACAGTTTACACTGAAAAGGAACCATAAAATTAATTTTTCTTAAATTATTGCATTAATTTTTCAATTTTTGAATTCAACGGATCTCTTTTTTGAACGGCTCAGTTCACCTCATAGTTTTTCCCCCGCGGTTGAGCAATATGGGCACAAAATTCCATAACAACTACATTCATAATGGCTTTTTCCCATAAGAAATGCACGGGACAACTAACACATGCTTATCCTTATGGACAAAATCCTCTCAATTTAGCTGTAGGCCGAAAGAGAGCAAACCCATTAAGTCGGGACTCTAGATAATATATTTCCTCTATGCTTTTGTGGGTGAACATTTCTCAACTTTGACACAGGGAATTTCTTCTGACTTGGACTCTTCATTGAGTAGATCATAAGAACCAAAACTGCTGATACTTCCACCCAACAATTCTTTGAATCTGACATCTCGACTTTTCAATATTTTTCTGTCTTTAGGTTCATATAGTCTATAAGCCTTAGATTCTTTGGAATAGCCTACCATCACACAATCTATGCCTCGAGCATCAAATTTCGACCTTTTTGGCCTTTTATCGAGCATTATAGCACTCGAACCAAAAACTTTCATATGTCCTACTGAGGGCTTTCGTCCATTCCAAACTTCATATGGGGTTCGATCCTTTAAAAGATTTGTAGATGATCGATTCCTAATGTACACCGCCGTGTTCAATGCCTCGGCCCACAAAGACTCAGGCAAATTAGAGCTCAATAGTAGACACCTAGCCATTTCAACCAATGTCCTATTTGCTCGTTCTGAAACGCCATTTTGTTGAGGCGTGTAATCTACAGTCAGCTGTCGCTTTATTCCTTTACCAGAAAGGAACTTCGAAAAATCTGAGCTCATGTACTCCCCACCGTTATCGCTTCTTAAAACTTTTATTTTGCATGCAGTTTCTCGCTCTACCTCAGCCGCGAATTCCTTGAATGCGCTTAATACTTCGCTTTTGGCCTTCAAAAAATAAACAAATATTTTACGGCTAAAGTCGTCTATGAATAAAACGAAGTACTTTGCACCCCCCAACGATTTGGTCTTCATCGGTCCACATACGTCGGAATGAATCACATCTAGCAAACCTTTTGTCATAATTTCCTTGTTTGTTGGGAAAGAGGAACTACAAATTTTGCCTTTGGAACAGATGTCACATTGCAACACACTCGGTATAATTTTTAGGTTAGCACCTTGTACCATATTTTTACTAAATAATTGATTCATGCTTTTCGTATTAAGGTGACCTAAGCGGCATGCCAAAGAAGTTGGTAGGGGAAGTTGGTCATTATCTACTTTATTTACCATACTGCATAAAATAGGTTTTCTTTTAATTTCATGCACAAACAATCCACCACATTTAATCGCATGCATAACTAAATTTTTATCACTATCGAAAATCTTAGCCTCTTTTTCACCAAAAACAACAGAATGATTATTTTCCACGGCTTTGCTTACTGAAATAAAATTAGTTTTCAGTTCTGGTACATATAAAACATTTAGAAGCTGAATAATGTTATCATTTAAAGAAATTTTGACAGTCCCGACACACGTAGAACTAATGAAATGATTTGCAGCCAATTCAATCTTCTCGACATGTGGCTCCATGATGGTAAAAAAGCTTTTGTCGCAACATATGTGACTGGTGGCCCCGCTATCAAGTACCCACATATTTTTGTCAAGTGACATAGCAAATGATGACGTAGTATTTCTATTCGATGAGCTTTTTGGAGAACGGCATTCAGAAGCAAAATGACCCCTCATCTTACAGTTGTAACACTTTGCCTTTGTGCGTGTCTTATTGTTTGATTGGGAAGCTTTACTTTGGTGACGTGAAAAAAATGCAGCTTCGTTAGAATCCACACTATTCCCTTCTCGCCGTTTTCCCTCTTCTAGAAGCTTCGTCTTTATGGAACATACTGTGGGAAGCGAATCCCGTGACTCGATGGCAACTATAAAGTTTTCATACTCTTTTGGCAAACTTGATAAAAGTATGATTACTAATAATTCATCTTGCATTTTTATATTAATTTCTAATAATTTTTCGGAAATTTCGAAGAATTTATTTAAGTGTTTGCTTACGGAGTGACTTTCTGCCATTTTCAAAGATAAAAGTTGTTTGAAAAGAGTTACCTTCCGAGCTGGTCCACTCGGTTGATGAATATCCTCTAGCTTTTTCCATGCGTCTTTTGATGATGCACATTTTCGGATGTGTATGAGTTGCGAAGATTTTACACTTAGTAAAATTGTGGAAAGTGCCTTATCATCCTTGCCTACCCATTCCGCGACATCTTATGCGTTTGTTGCAGATAATTCGGGCTTAATGGTAGCTCCAGATACGTAAGTCCATAGATCGCTGTGAACCAATACAGCCTTCATCTGCACCTTCCATCCATCATAATTCTCTTCGTTTAACTTGTCAATCTGGTATAATGAACTCATTCTTAATACCAAATATCACCAATCAAATAAAAATTAGCACGACAACTGGTCAAACAAAATTTATGAACTCAAATTAATTAAGACTGCATAGGTTAGGTTAGGTTAGGTTAAAGTGGCTGTTGGTTGGGACGTCCAACACACTTAGACCAAAGTATGGTCCGTTGTGATACCACATGGATCAGTTAATCAGCTTAACTAGTTGAACCAATTGGAGCTTCGAATGAAGCGTAGGAGACAAGTGATGTCTGAATTCTTTAGATCACTGGTATCGTTAAAGTAGTAGTCTCCAAGGTGGATTCTACGTCTTTGTGATAAGGCAGGGCATGTGCACAGAAGATGAGAGATTGTCTCTTCTTCTTCTTCGTCCATGCAACTCCTACGAAAATCATTTGCAGGGGCTCCGAGTCGAATAGCATGCCTTCCTATTAAGCAGTGCCCAGTCAGGACACCTATAACGTAGCTAATGTGCAATCTACTCAGAGAGATTAATTGTTTTGAGCGCCTGGCGCTAAGAATAGGCCAAATTAGTTTAGTTGCGACACAAGTGGTGGTGTCATTCCACCTGGAGTTTGTTTTCTCTATGGTATCTTGCTTTAGCATGAGCTTACATGTAGCTAAGGGGATACCTATGCTAGCATTGTGAGCCAGCAGAGGTAAAGTTGTTCCCCTTTTTGCAAGTTCGTCAGCTTTGCAATTTCCTGGAATGTCTCTATGGCCCGGCACCCAGAAAAGGTGAATGTTGAACTGTGTAGCCATCTCCGTAAGAGATGATCGACAATTTAGGGCTGTTAGTGAGTTAGTGGAGACAGAGTCTAGGGACTTTAACGCGGCTTGGCTATCCGAGAAGATGCGTATATCATTAGTTGATATAACGTTTTCTCTAAGCCAGGATAGGACTTCTTTTATAGCCAGGATTTCAGCTTGGAACACGCTACAATGATCGGGTGAAGTAGAGTATACGCCTCCACCAACCCCATCCTCCGTTTTTGATCCGTCTGTATAAAAGTTTATAGGACCATCGTTCAAAAATGATGTATTCTCCCAAGAAGACCTGTGAGGTATAGTCACTTTGAAGCTATAGTTATTATACTGAGGATGGGGTATGGTGTAGTCAATATTACTGTTTATAGTTCTGAACGAGTTCAAAATAGTGGTGTGGCCAATTCCATTATTGATCTACAGAGAGGAGGCCTGAAGCCGTATGGCAGTATTAGCGGCCGTTTGCTTGCTGAAAATGTCCAGCGGTATTAGATGGAACAGAACATCTAGTGAAGCGGAGGGGGTGGAGCGAAGTGCTCCTCCCATACACAGGCAGGCTGTTCTTTGGACTTTGCTGAGCTTATCGCGATTTGTCGCTGTATCTAGCGCCGTCCACCATACCACTACTCCATAAGTAAGGATCGGTCTTATGACCGAGATGTATAGCCAGTGTGTAATGCGGGGCTGTAGGCCCCATTTATTACCAATGGCCTTTTTACAGGAGAACAGGGCTACTGTGGCCTTGTTTATTCTCTCTTGAATATTAGGTTTCCAACTTAATTTCTTATCTAAAATGAGACCCAAGTATTTTGCTTGTTCAGAGAATTTAAGTGGTACACCGTTTATGAGGGGAGGGTCAATGTGTGGGACTTTGTATTTCCTTGTGAAGAGGACAAGGTCGGTTTTTTGTGGGTTAACGCCTAGTCCACATCGATTAGCCCATCTGGTGAGCTTATTTAAAGCGTTTTGTAAGAGTTCTTTTAGTATATTGGGATGTTTACCCGTTACTGCAATAGCAACATCGTCCGCATAGGCAAACACTCTGTATCCCTCTCTTTCTAGAGTAGTTAGTAATTCATTTATTACTAAATTCCAGAGGAGAGGGGATAGGACACCACCTTGTGGCGTACCTCTGCTGACACCCCTTTGTGTAGTAAAATCGCCCAGTTTTGAATTGATAATCCTGCTTATCAGCATCTGATTAATCAATTCGCTGATCGACTTATCTACCTTCAGAGATGTCAATACACGTGCAATTGCAGATGTGTCGACATTGTTAAATGCACCTTCTATGTCTAAGAAGGCAAATAAGGTGTACTCTTTATGATGGAGGGAATATTCGATTGTACGTACTATACTGTGTAGAGCCGTTTCAACTGATTTCCCTTTGTTGTAGGCATGTTGAGCCTTTGAAAGGAGGGACTTATCAATACTTGCCCTTAAGTGAATATCGATCAAACGCTCAAAAGTTTTGAGAAGGAATGATGATAAGCTAATAGGTCTTAGGTCTTTAGGGTTTACGTGACTGGATTTTCCAGCTTTTGGAATAAAAACAACTTTAACTTGTCTCCAAGACATCGGGATGTATGCCAAATTAAGGCATCCCTTGAAGATGTTTTCTAGGATATGTATTAGAAAACTTGCATTTTCTTGCAGTTCGGCTGGAATTACACCATCTGGACCAGCAGATTTATATGGCTTAAAGCTGTTAATAGCCCATTTGAGTTTTTCCCTAGTGACTAGACCTTGTGGGGGTTGTAAAGTATTGTCACCATTATTAGGTGCAATGTTATTAATAATATTAGAGCTACCAGGAAAGTGAACGTCTAGTAGCAAATTGAGCGATTCTTCGCTTGAATTGGTCCAGAGGCCAGAGGCGTTTTTCAAGCAGCTTGGCATGATTGGATTTTTGGAGAGGGTTTTGCGCAACCTGGATGCTTCAGAGCAATCTTCCACGTTGCTGCAGAAGTTTCTCCAGGACGATCGTTTGGTTTTCCTCAGTTCTTTTTTATATATCTTCAGTGATTCTTTATATGAATCCCAGTCAGACATGTCTCTAGAAGCTTTCGCTCTGTTAAAGAGTTTTCTGCATTCTTTTCGAAGTGGATCCAGCCCTGAGTTCCACCAGTGTGGTTTCTTTTTACCTCTTACTTGTATAAGAGGACATGCAGTATCTAGAGCTTTGTTTAGGGCTAATGTTAGATTGTTGACTTTGTTGTCAAGATCTTCAGTGTTAGAGGGGGTGTTAAAAAGTTCTGGTTTTACTAAACTATTTAACGTTCTCTTGTATTTTGGTCAATTTGTTCTTTTTAGGTTTCGGAAGATCGGTTGGCAAGGTGGATCATTTAAAAAGTTAAACTGGATGTATCTATGATCAGAAAAGGAGTGATCTTTAGATACTTTCCAGTTCAAAATATTATTATAAATGAAGTCGGAGACAAGAGTTATATCTAAAACTTCTTGTCGATTTTTAGTAATAAAGGTTGGCTCTTTGCCAACGTTACTTATCAGTAGGTTAGTGCTTAGAATATAGTCGAAAAGAGACTCACCCCTGTCGTTTATATCTGTGCTACCCCACACTGTATGGTGGGTGTTAGCGTCACTTCCGATGATGAGGCCGATGTTGAGCCTTTGCGCTTCAGCTATTAATCTCTCCAGAGTGTCACCCGGGACAGGGCCGAGATGGTCGTGGCCGAGATACGCCGACGCCAGCCAGAATGTTCCTCTGGCTGTTTCCAGGCTTGCGGCGGTGATATCTCGATTGCTGAAATTAGGGAGTAAATATACATTTAGGCTAGTTTTTACTAATATGCAAGATCTGGGTTCATCCTCACCTGATGCATATAGCACGCAGTATTTGGGAGTCCTGATTCCTCGAACAATAGATTTAACAATCCAGGGTTCTTGAATCAGGACAATATCTTCATCGCTGCTGGATAAGCGAAGAAGAAGGGAGGCCGAAGCCTTTATGGAGTGTTGGAGGTTAATCTGGAGTAACCGCAGCATTTTCGCTACCGTACTCCCGATCAGCCTCCAACACAGTGATGTCGGAGTCATCCATATCAGAGGACGATTCTAAAAGAATGTCCTCATCTCCGCTGTCGCAGACCTCGGCCTCCATTGCGGAAAAACCTTGGTCGGTGTTAGGAGCTTCCACTGCTACTGGGGATACCTGGGATGCATCGTCTTCCAATGAAGGAAATGTGACCGATGCACCAGGTTCCTCAGCAACCGTTTCCGCTTGTGTGGGTGGGAAAGAGGGAAGGGTTTGTGTCTCAGCCCCATCTTTTTTGTAGACTCTCAGCGGTATTTCATCGAACCCGAACCTAATCACACCTTTTGACTGCGCCAGAGGAGAAAGGGACTCTGCATTGATGATTACAATTGCACCCTTGCAGGGTCCCTTTGGATCCTCCAATTTCGCAAACTTCCAGTTGTGAGTAGGAAGGGTTGGATTGGAGAGCCGGATTACCTTCAGAACATGGTCAGCTTCCTTGAATTTGGCCGGAACCGTGATGCGAGCTCTTGGTCTGCAAGGAATGTCCTCCTTTGCGACAACCTCCAGCTTAGCACCAGGCCAGACCTCCCCAAGTCGACTAACCGCTAGCGTCAGCAGATTGCACGACCTCCGATCATCACAGACCATCAACTTGATGTGTCCCTGATGCCAACCGCCATCTTTTGTGATGGGCGGTGGGCCCGGATTGTCAGACATAATCTCGACAAAACTGAAGGCCAGCTGTCCTTTGGCCAATGTCCAGTTCTCGGCAGAGATCGTGCCATCTACGTCACTTCTGTCGATAATCGCGACTACCATTTTATCCTTCAGAACGTCACTGAAGGACATTTTTGCCTTGCGAGGGTCAAGAGAAGCGCTGATGTTTAGCACTTTAGGGCGTTTGGGTAGTGAAACACTACCTTCCATAGACCTTTGTCGCTTCGACGTTGAGTCTTGGCTGGTCTTTATGTTAGCTTTGGCCAGGAAGCTCTTGGCCCATTTTATTTTGGCATCGTGCTGAGAGTTTCCTCCAGCGCCTAGTTGTTCACCAAACGTCTGGAGAATCCTCTTAGCACTACGCAAGTCCTTGTAGAAGGCCTTGGAGGGTCCGAGCTTGCGTCCATCTCCCCCAGGACCTTCTTTAGGATTCTTGTCTTTGGTGGTAGAAGGACCTGGCACCATAGCCCTACTACCTCTGACTCGCGGTGTTGAAGATTTGAGAGGTTTACTCTCTGTGGTAGTAGAGGAGCCGTTCTTCACAACTGCCTCACTACAGGAAGAAGGTAATATTACCTGATTATCCGATATTCCACTGGCGACAACAGGGCTGTGAGTGTCCATAGCCATGTCAGCACCAGTGGAAGAGGGATGAGCAGCAGACAACTTTGCCGTCGTACTGCTGGCCGGTTCGGTCTTTGACTTTTGTTTTGTTTGTTTTGTTTTTAAGTTGTTCATTTGAATCCCACGAGTAGCGGATAAGGGGTGGTCCATCTGTACAGAGATCCGTGTATACAGATAAGGCTGATTAATCCGGAGGTCGCCAGGTATCCGGATACTCCGTTAACGACTGAGCTATTTTTAGAAATTGGGCCCTCAGCCTGGCCGATCATCGGCACGGGTCGTATAACACCTTAGATCCAGCCCAATTGGGAAGTTTAAGGGAAGGATATGTTTTGGAAAAGGAGAGACGAACAGCAATTAAGCCATAAGCGTCCCAGGAAGGAAACTAGGCAGGACAGACAGTTATACACCATACAGTCAGGGGATAAGGAGACATCAGCCAGTATAATAGCACCGAGCTGACGGAGGAGGGGGTAAAGGATTGGGAAGGGGAGGGGCGAGCGACCTTTGGTTTCAGGACTCTTCTGGAGAAATAATTCCCGAGAATCATTGACCTTACTCAGCTTCTACAACTCGACAAGTTCGACGCTCAGGTAGAAGAGACTGCATAGGACTGGGCCCATAACCTTTGTTAGGATATCTTAAAAGAAACACATTCAATTTCTATTGAATTTAACAAGGAACTAACAAAAGTTTATTGAAAGCGAAAATAAGAAAATATTAAGTACATATTAATTCAAAATGTAAAGCTTTAGTATAAGAGAAATTAGTTCATGAAATAGTTTAGACTTTAGAGTATTGTATTGGGTGTTGCCATTTATATACAAATTCAATTAACTTTAATACAGCCTGACATTGTAGCCTTATTGTTGACCATTCAAGGCCAACTAACAGGGCTGCAAAGTCAGATAAAGGAGCAAGGCAAAAGGGTAGATCATCTCTACTCTTTGTTGCCTGGCCTGGCGCAATTTAGACCATAATGGGCGCGCTGCCGGAGACGCGCCTAAAAGTCCTAGCTGTGAATGTAAATTCACTGATTAGGATTGAACGAAGAGCTTGAAAGACTACAGTCCCGATGTGTTTATGGCTAGCGAAACTAAGCTAAACCACAAACACAAATTGACTCATAAAAATTACAATATCGTAAGAAGAGACCGGCCCGACTCCACTCAAGGGAGTGGTGTCGCTCTCTTTATACGAAAAGGCATTAATTATAAGGTCATATACAACAATGAATTGCGAAAGCTCAAAACGCTAGAAGTTTGCGTTGTATGCATCTCTCTCACTCAAGGGAAGCGGATGTATATGATTGCGGCTTATGCGACTGGAGCTCCGCAGGTTACTTACTTTGCTTCAGAACTCGAGATTCTTTTTAGGGAACTTAAACTGAGCTTGGAAGAAAACTATTTCATCTTGGCCGGTGATTTGAACGCAAAACATGAAGATTGGGGAAATCAACATAGTAATCCCAGAGGTAACCATCTTTTTAATTTGATGAATCTTTACAGCGTTGAATATGGCGTCGACCTGCTGGCTACTGAAAAGCCATCGTATCCAAGAAGCGACTCCTTTCTGGATCTTTTGCTCTACGACACAGGACTGACAGTTACAGACAAAGTGGGTAATCACCCTCGAAACTGCTTACAGACAGTCGAGTACGACAGTGATCACTGCGGACTGGCTGCTGTAATGCAGATTCCGAACGAACGCGTGGAGTTGGAGGAATACGTTGCAACGCACTCTTACAATTACAGTAAGATGCGCTGGCCTCGTTTCACCAACGCCTTAGCGAGAGAACTTCGTTCGAGTGACATAGCCCCACCAAACAACAGAAACCTGACAAATACAGAAATTGACCAACATTTACAACAGATGGACGAAACAATAAAACGAACGATGAAACGGACAATACCAAAGTACAAAGAACGGGACCAAATGGACGCTTACAGAAACGCGACTATTGACGCACTACGTAGGCACAAGAGTGGCTTACTGACAAAACTCAAAAACTTGTACAGACGACTTACAGACCCACACGACTTGGAGGTAAGGACACTGAAGTCGTCAATAAAAAATGTCAATCTGTTGATTAAGGAGAACTACAGGTTATCGATTAACAAGTACTGGGACCGCAAGATCCGGTCAGTTAATTCCAGTGACCCTAGTATGTTCCCTAAAATCAACAAGATATTCAGGAAAAAGAACGACAATGACCTTCCGTGTCTGAAACTCCAAAGAACTGAAGAGAACACAGACGTACTCAGGACAGCGCAAATAGATCCAGAAGAAGCCATCTTTGACGATGACTTTTTTATAATTGAAGATCCGAAGGAAAAAGTGGAGGCGGTGGGAGCTGCTTTCCAGCAAGTGTACAAGGTGAATGTTAGATTTCGCCCCAACCACGACCTGGAAAACAGAGACTTACTTAATCACTTTTACCTACGAAATGATATAATACATTGGCGATCTGAGAACCGCGGTTTTATGCGGTTCGATGACGATTCCTTGGCAAATGCCATAATCGCCGAGCAAACGGGACCAAGTCCTTTGTTAGTGACGAAGGTTGAGCTTCAGCTCATCTTCAACTCAATAAAAAATAAAAAGTCAGCAGGTGTCGATGGTATATCCAACGTTGTACTAAGACATTTACCGATGGAGGCAATTGACATTTACACCACACTCTTCAATAATGCACTGAATAATGCATATTATCCAGTGCATTGGAAGACCGCTGTGGTTCATCCTCTCCCGAAAAAGGGAAAGGACAACTCCAACCCGTCAAATCTTCGGTCGATAAGTCTTCTTCCGAGCATCAGCAAAGTTTTCGAAAAGATCATCAATAGGGCTCTGACTAAGTGAGCTGCGGACTGTTGTCAAAAGTGGCAATGTAAATTCTACCACAACATTCTTAATTAAAAATGGTCTTCAACAGGGAGCAGTGAATTCGCCGATTCTCTTCAGCATTTACACCAGCGATCTGATAGGTAGTCTTACAAAGGCAATTGCGTACGCCGACGATCTTATTGCGTACAGAACGGCGCAAAAGGTTGAGGTTATTAGAATTCTCTTGCAGCGTGATTTCGACAAGATTCAGCGATATTGCGACGACTGGAAACTGAAAATAAATGTCCAGAAGTCGGAGACAATTCTGTTCGAACGGCAGTGTTTACGACGCTGTACCGGCTTATATCGAATCTTCTTACGTGCATTACTATTCCAACGAGGTCCTATACAACGGGGCTCGAATCAACAGAATTGACAATTTCGTGATAAAACTCGTTCGAGGTCACATTGCAAGAGCTATGTCTTCGACCAACAATTTAATTTTCGGGGCGTTCTATCCGAACGACGAGTTTTTTGAAAGTGCACGCTTGAGCGGCTTCATTCCACCAGAGGCATTCCTCTTTTTAGATAGATGCGGTCTGATACAGGATATATTGGCAGTTCCGTTAATCTACCACGTCAGACGACGAACCGTGGATAGGCGACTCCTGTACAATCGGGACGTCATGGCACAAGGCGGAGCAGAGCTCCTTCGGTTCAGTAGGGCTGTGTCCGAAAGGGACCGAACTGATAGGGTGAATCAGGAGAGCCAGTTTTGGTGGCTTCAATCGGCACTTGATAGTGAGTAGTCGGGATGGGGTTTTAAGCCTTGGCCGGCTTACATACTTGTTTTATAGTTTTAGGGTTTAGGTTTAGTTTTAAGTAGAATAGGCATGGTGACACAAAAAAAAACATAAAAAAAATACAAAACAAAAACAAATATACACAAAAAATACAGAAAAAAAAAACAAAAAAAAAATACAAAAAAAAATAATAAAAAAATTTAAAAAAAAGACAACAAAATATGAAAAACGAAAAACGTTAGATAGTTAGATTTGCTGCTGTGGTTGTTCTAGTTTTAAGTAGTTTATAGGTAGAATAGGTAGTTTTAGTTAGCTTTAAGTTTTATATTAAGGACCTTATTTTAAGTAGTTTTTAAGTAAAAATAAAAAAAAAGGATATTGATATGAATTTTTGTCTAGCTTTAAGATAGTTTTAAGATTGAATTAATAAAAATGAATTTACAAAAAAAAAAAAAAAAAGTGCACTAGCTCCTCACACGCTAG
The DNA here is from genome assembly GCA_920104205.1 of Eupeodes latifasciatus. NCBI lineage: Eukaryota > Metazoa > Arthropoda > Insecta > Diptera > Syrphidae > Eupeodes > Eupeodes latifasciatus. The sequence continues at coordinate 106,312,025 of OV049926.1, read as the reverse complement.
GTCGCTTGTTCAAGCCCAGCTCGGGCAAAAGTTCTTCAAAAATTAAATTGAACATAAAAAGCGATTAAGCACCACTAAAGGAGTCTGATGATCGGGTTGGTCCCCGTGAAATAGCTATAACTCCAGCCTATGAACTTGGTGGTAGCACACACAAGTTGTTGTTGTTTCATTCTAAATTTTCAATTGTAAATTCGGCAAGCAGCTGCCTTAAACTGCGAGTATAAAATTTCATACAAAAACCTCCTTAGAATATTTTTACTTTTGTACAAAAGTACTTTTCGGCTTATGTAGTTAAGCCTTTAAAAGCAACACACTAGCTTAGTGGAAAGCAGTAAGAATAGCTTATCACCTATTCACAAATCTTATGCAATGAAAATTGGCAACAGAAGTAACAAGTTGACGGTCTTTTTATTAGTCTCTACTTAAATCACTTATTTTCAGCATTTTGGAAATGTCGTGAGTAATGTAAAAAAAATAAACAACGAGTACACACAAATAAAATAGGAATGGAAAAAAGAGATGAGTATATAAAAATGTTTTCAATGTTCCATGTTTACATTCTGTAACTCTCGTTTTCAATGTTCCTGCAACTCTCTCATCGATAAAATTAAGTCGATAAACTCTGAAAATTGAAACAAATCTCAGTTTTTTTTGCATCTTTCAACGGTCTGAGCGAAAATTAAACGCATAAACGCAGCTAATAATACAAATAATAGTTGTAGTGCTTTCAGAGTTTTATGTTTCTAGGTCCTAATTCTCATTGGACTGTTGCACCACCTAATTTATTTTACTTACTTAATGATTAAAACTGGCTTCAAATAACTAACTAATATTTATCTAAATGCGTAATTTAGAATTGTTTCCAAATCTTTATTGTTCTGGCACCTAACAAGAGTAATTAATTTCACTTCATATTCGAATGATGTTACTCTCAAACGAACACAATGAGAGTACCAAAAAGTTGTTCATCAAAAATTTGAATTTTCTTTGAACACCTCTGAACAGCTGACTACATCCGCCATTTTTCAAAGGTGGTCGCCATTTTTAAAGGTGGTGAGCAGAGAGAAAAAAGAGAAAAGCTTTTTCTCTCTCGTGGTGAGTATGTACACAAACTGGCATAAGTATTCGTTCCCCACATTTTTTTTTATATGGAGTTAATACATATGCAAGTTGGTGGCCAAATCACAGCTTGTAGGCAAAAAGAGAGCAACCGTCGAAGTTGGTTCTCTCTATTAGTTCTTTTCTCTCTGGTATTAGTGCATTTCAGTCAAATGATTCTTTAAAGTGTGACGAGGATAGTAGGATACTTCCAGACAAGCAGAATAATATATCCTTCTCATAAGTTTGTTTTCATAACTACTGAAAGGCGGTGGTAAATATTATTTGTATCTCAAAACAAAACATAGTTTTTATTTGTTTTTATTTTCAGATTATTATGTACTTCAATCATATCGAAGTGCGTCATCGTTTAAAAAATGGAATAAAGCCTAAGCCCTCATCAAACGGCACAATTACTTCAAATGGAATTTTGCCTCTCACAAATGGGAATGTCAAAAGTAAAACAACGCTGTCGCCGTCGCTGTCGAATGCTCTTACCCAGACTGCATATGGAAATGTATACAATAAAGAGTAACATAAGCAACACTGCAACGAAAAAGCAGCCAGAGGAGCAGCAGTATCAGGAGGAGGAGGATTCTATGATGTTCCTAATCGGATCAAATCGTCATTCGAAGAGGTTTCTCTACACACAGCCTGCCTAACATACCTTGGCTTTTACCGGCTCATGATATTGGGCTACATGAATCAGTTGATGTGTGCCCCAAAAGTAGCTAAAGAAAATAATTGAGAGGTAAGATGACGATCTAAATCGATTTGAAATCCACGAACTGACTGACTGAGACTGAAACTCGATTTGTTTTCAGGGCTATGCTACGCCTTCGAGAGCTTCCAAGGATTACAAATGATTACGGTTGGACATTTGAGTTCACTGGAACAGAAACACGATGCTTGAACCTGGGGTCGTACAACTATTTGGGATTCGCCGCGGCCGAGGGTCCCTGTGCCGAACAGTCTGAACAGCGTTGCCGAACAGACGGCTTGGCTTTAGGCAGTCCACGTCGTGAATTGGGGACAACTCACCTGCACTTGGAACTCGAGAAACTGGCGGCCGAATTCGTCTGTGCCGAAGATGCTATTGGAATGGGCTTTGCAACGAATTCACTCAATCTCCCAGCCCTACTCATACCTGGATGTTTAGTTTTGAGCCATGAAAAGAATCATAAATCGATTATGCTTGTTCGCATTGCAGTTCTAGGGTGCGCCTATACTTTCTTCATGATTTGTTCTGTTTTTATCAAAAATTTTCATTAAAATCATAGAATTTGTATGCCAAAAGCAGAAAAATATTATTTTTAGCACAGTTTACACTGAAAAGGAACCATAAAATTAATTTTTCTTAAATTATTGCATTAATTTTTCAATTTTTGAATTCAACGGATCTCTTTTTTGAACGGCTCAGTTCACCTCATAGTTTTTCCCCCGCGGTTGAGCAATATGGGCACAAAATTCCATAACAACTACATTCATAATGGCTTTTTCCCATAAGAAATGCACGGGACAACTAACACATGCTTATCCTTATGGACAAAATCCTCTCAATTTAGCTGTAGGCCGAAAGAGAGCAAACCCATTAAGTCGGGACTCTAGATAATATATTTCCTCTATGCTTTTGTGGGTGAACATTTCTCAACTTTGACACAGGGAATTTCTTCTGACTTGGACTCTTCATTGAGTAGATCATAAGAACCAAAACTGCTGATACTTCCACCCAACAATTCTTTGAATCTGACATCTCGACTTTTCAATATTTTTCTGTCTTTAGGTTCATATAGTCTATAAGCCTTAGATTCTTTGGAATAGCCTACCATCACACAATCTATGCCTCGAGCATCAAATTTCGACCTTTTTGGCCTTTTATCGAGCATTATAGCACTCGAACCAAAAACTTTCATATGTCCTACTGAGGGCTTTCGTCCATTCCAAACTTCATATGGGGTTCGATCCTTTAAAAGATTTGTAGGTGATCGATTCCTAATGTACACCGCCGTGTTCAATGCCTCGGCCCACAAAGACTCAGGCAAATTAGAGCTCAATAGTAGGCACCTAGCCATTTCAACCAATGTCCTATTTGCTCGTTCTGAAACGCCATTTTGTTGAGGCGTGTAATCTACAGTCAGCTGTCGCTTTATTCCTTTACCAGAAAGGAACTTCGAAAAATCTGAGCTCATGTACTCCCCACCGTTATCGCTTCTTAAAACTTTTATTTTGCATGCAGTTTCTCGCTCTACCTCAGCCGCGAATTCCTTGAATGCGCTTAATACTTCGCTTTTGGCCTTCAAAAAATAAACAAATATTTTACGGCTAAAGTCGTCTATGAATAAAACGAAGTACTTTGCACCCCCCAACGATTTGGTCTTCATCGGTCCACATACGTCGGAATGAATCACATCTAGCAAACCTTTTGTCATAATTTCCTTGTTTGTTGGGAAAGAGGAACTACAAATTTTGCCTTTGGAACAGATGTCACATTGCAACACACTCGGTATAATTTTTAGGTTAGCACCTTGTGCCATATTTTTACTAAATAATTGATTCATGCTTTTCGTATTAAGGTGACCTAAGCGGCATGCCAAAGAAGTTGGTAGGGGAAGTTGGTCATTATCTACTTTATTTACCATACTGCATAAAATAGGTTTTCTTTTAATTTCATGCACAAACAATCCACCACATTTAATCGCATGCATAACTAAATTTTTATCACTATCGAAAATCTTAGCCTCTTTTTCACCAAAAACAACAGAATGATTATTTTCCACGGCTTTGCTTACTGAAATAAAATTAGTTTTCAGTTCTGGTACATATAAAACATTTAGAAGCTGAATAATGTTATCATTTAAAGAAATTTTGACAGTCCCGACACACGTAGAACTAATGAAATGATTTGCAGCCAATTCAATCTTCTCGACATGTGGCTCCATGATGGTAAAAAAGCTTTTGTCGCAACATATGTGACTGGTGGCCCCGCTATCAAGTACCCACATATTTTTGTCAAGTGACATAGCAAATGATGACGTAGTATTTCTTTTCGATGAGCTTTTTGGAGAACGGCATTCAGAAGCAAAATGACCCCTCATCTTACAGTTGTAACACTTTGCCTTTGTGCGTGTCTTATTGTTTGATTGGGAAGCTTTACTTTGGTGACGTGAAAAAAATGCAGCTTCGTTAGAATCCACACTATTCCCTTCTCGCCGTTTTCCCTCTTCTAGAAGCTTCGTCTTTATGGAACATACTGTGGGAAGCGAATCCCGTGACTCGATGGCAACTATAAAGTTTTCATACTCTTTTGGCAAACTTGATAAAAGTATGATTACTAATAATTCATCTTGCATTTTTATATTAATTTCTAATAATTTTTCGGAAATTTCGAAGAATTTATTTAAGTGTTTGCTTACGGAGTGACTTTCTGCCATTTTCAAAGATAAAAGTTGTTTGAAAAGAGTTACCTTCCGAGCTGGTCCACTCGGTTGATGAATATCCTCTAGCTTTTTCCATGCGTCTTTTGATGATGCACATTTTCGGATGTGTATGAGTTGCGAAGATTTTACACTTAGTAAAATTGTGGAAAGTGCCTTATCATCCTTGCCTACCCATTCCGCGACATCTTATGCGTTTGTTGCAGATAATTCGGGCTTAATGGTAGCTCCAGATACGTAAGTCCATAGATCGCTGTGAACCAATACAGCCTTCATCTGCACCTTCCATCCATCATAATTCTCTTCGTTTAACTTGTCAATCTGGTATAATGAACTCATTCTTAATACCAAATATCACCAATCAAATAAAAATTAGCACGACAACTGGTCAAACAAAATTTATGAACTCAAATTAATTAAGACTGCATAGGTTAGGTTAGGTTAGGTTAAAGTGGCTGTTGGTTGGGACGTCCAACACACTTAGACCAAAGTATGGTCCGTTGTGATACCACATGGATCAGTTAATCAGCTTAACTAGTTGAACCAATTGGAGCTTCGAATGAAGCGTAGGAGACAAGTGATGTCTGAATTCTTTAGATCACTGGTATCGTTAAAGTAGTAGTCTCCAAGGTGGATTCTACGTCTTTGTGATAAGGCAGGGCATGTGCACAGAAGATGAGAGATTGTCTCTTCTTCTTCTTCGTCCATGCAACTCCTACGAAAATCATTTGCAGGGGCTCCGAGTCGAATAGCATGCCTTCCTATTAAGCAGTGCCCAGTCAGGACACCTATAACGTAGCTAATGTGCAATCTACTCAGAGAGATTAATTGTTTTGAGCGCCTGGCGCTAAGAATAGGCCAAATTAGTTTAGTTGCGACACAAGTGGTGGTGTCATTCCACCTGGAGTTTGTTTTCTCTATGGTATCTTGCTTTAGCATGAGCTTACATGTAGCTAAGGGGATACCTATGCTAGCATTGTGAGCCAGCAGAGGTAAAGTTGTTCCCCTTTTTGCAAGTTCGTCAGCTTTGCAATTTCCTGGAATGTCTCTATGGCCCGGCACCCAGAAAAGGTGAATGTTGAACTGTGTAGCCATCTCCGTAAGAGATGATCGACAATTTAGGGCTGTTAGTGAGTTAGTGGAGACAGAGTCTAGGGACTTTAACGCGGCTTGGCTATCCGAGAAGATGCGTATATCATTAGTTGATATAACGTTTTCTCTAAGCCAGGATAGGACTTCTTTTATAGCCAGGATTTCAGCTTGGAACACGCTACAATGATCGGGTAGATGAAAGGAGAGACTTAAATTTAGTCTATCTGAGTATACGCCTCCACCAACCCCATCCTCCGTTTTTGATCCGTCTGTATAAAAGTTTATAGGACCATCGTTCAAAAATGATGTATTCTCCCAAGAAGACCTGGGAGGTATAGTCACTTTGAAGCTATAGTTATTATACTGAGGATGGGGTATGGTGTAGTCAATATTACTGTTTATAGTTCTGAACGAGTTCAAAATAGTGGTGTGGCCAATTCCATTATTGATCCACAGAGAGGAGGCCTGAAGCCGTATGGCAGTATTAGCGGCCGTTTGCTTGCTGAAAATGTCCAGCGGTATTAGATGGAACAGAACATCTAGTGAAGCGGAGGGGGTGGAGCGAAGTGCTCCTCCCATACACAGGCAGGCTGTTCTTTGGACTTTGCTGAGTTTATCGCGATTTGTCGCTGTATCTAGCGCCGTCCACCATACCACTACTCCATAAGTAAGGATCGGTCTTATGACCGAGATGTATAGCCAGTGTGTAATGCGGGGCTGTAGGCCCCATTTATTACCAATGGCCTTTTTACAGGAGAACAGGGCTACTGTGGCCTTGTTTATTCTCTCTTGAATATTAGGTTTCCAACTTAATTTCTTATCTAAAATGAGACCCAAGTATTTTGCTTGTTCAGAGAATTTAAGTGGTACACCGTTTATGAGGGGAGGGTCAATGTGTGGGACTTTGTATTTCCTTGTGAAGAGGACAAGGTCGGTTTTTTGTGGGTTAACGCCTAGTCCACACCGATTAGCCCATCTGGTGAGCTTATTTAAAGCGTTTTGTAAGAGTTCTTTTAGTATATTGGGATGTTTACCCGTTACTGCAATAGCAACATCGTCCGCATAGGCAAACACTCTGTATCCCTCTCTTTCTAGAGTAGTTAGTAATTCATTTATTACTAAATTCCAGAGGAGAGGGGATAGGACACCACCTTGTGGCGTACCTCTGCTGACACCCCTTTGTGTAGTAAAATCGCCCAGTTTTGAATTGATAATCCTGCTTATCAGCATCTGATTAATCAATTCGCTGATCGACTTATCTACCTTCAGAGATGTCAATACACGTGCAATTGCAGATGTGTCGACATTGTTAAATGCACCTTCTATGTCTAAGAAGGCAACTAAGGTGTACTCTTTATGATGGAGGGAATATTCGATTGTACGTACTATACTGTGTAGAGCCGTTTCAACTGATTTCCCTTTGTTGTAGGCATGTTGAGCCTTTGAAAGGAGGGACTTATCAATACTTGCCCTTAAGTGAATATCGATCAAACGCTCAAAAGTTTTGAGAAGGAATGATGATAAGCTAATAGGTCTTAGGTCTTTAGGGTTTACGTGACTGGATTTTCCAGCTTTTGGAATAAAAACAACTTTAACTTGTCTCCAAGACATCGGGATGTATGCCAAATTAAGGCATCCCTTGAAGATGTTTTCTAGGATGGGTATTAGAAAACTTGCATTTTCTTGCAGTTCGGCTGGAATTACACCATCCGGACCAGCAGATTTATATGGTTCAAAGCTGTTAATAGCCCATTTGAGTTTTTCCCTAGTGACTAGACCTTGTGGGGGTTGTAAAGTATTGTCACCATTATTAGGTGCAATGTTATTAATAATATTAGAGCTACCAGGAAAGTGAACGTCTAGTAGCAAATTGAGCGATTCTTCGCTTGAATTGGTCCAGAGGCCAGAGGCGTTTTTCAAGCAGCTTGGCATGATTGGATTTTTGGAGAGGGTTTTGCGCAACCTGGATGCTTCAGAGCAATCTTCCACGTTGCTGCAGAAGTTTCTCCAGGACGATCGTTTGGTTTTCCTCAGTTCTTTTTTATATATCTTCAGTGATTCTTTATATGAATCCCAGTCAGACATGTCTCTAGAAGCTTTCGCTCTGTTAAAGAGTTTTCTGCATTCTTTTCGAAGTGGATCCAGCCCTGAGTTCCACCAGTGTGGTTTCTTTTTACCTCTTACTTGTATAAGAGGACATGCAGTATCTAGAGCTTTATTTAGGGCTAATGTTAGATTGTTGACTTTGTTGTCAAGATCTTCAGTGTTAGAGGGGGTGTTAAAAAGTTCTGGTTTTACTAAACTATTTAACGTTCTCTTGTATTTTGGCCAATTTGTTCTTTTTAGGTTTCGGAAGATCGGTTGGCAAGGTGGATCATTTAAAAAGTTAAACTGGATGTATCTATGATCAGAAAAGGAGTGATCTTTAGATACTTTCCAGTTCTAAATATTATTATAAATGAAGTCGGAGACAAGAGTTATATCTAAAACTTCTTGTCGATTTTTAGTAATAAAGGTTGGCTCTTTGCCAACGTTACTTATCAGTAGGTTAGTGCTTAGAATATAGTCGAAAAGAGACTCACCCCTGTCGTTTATATCTGTGCTACCCCACACTGTATGGTGGGTGTTAGCGTCACTTCCGATGATGAGGCCGATGTTGAGCCTTTGCGCTTCAGCTATTAATCTCTCCAGAGTGTCACCCGGGACAGGGCCGAGATGGTCGTGGCCGAGATACGCCGACGCCAGCCAGAATGTTCCTCTGGCTGTTTCCAGACTTGCGGCGGTGATATCTCGATTGCTGAAATTAGGGAGTAAATATACATTTAGGCTAGTTTTTACTAATATGCAAGATCTGGGTTCATCCTCACCTGATGCATATAGCACGCAGTATTTGGGAGTCCTGATTCCTCGAACAATAGATTTAACAATCCAGGGTTCTTGAATCAGGACAATATCTTCATCGCTGCTGGATAAGCGAAGAAGAAGGGAGGCCGAAGCCTTTATGGAGTGTTGGAGGTTAATCTGGAGTAACCGCAGCATTTTCGCTACCGTACTCCCGATCAGCCTCCAACACAGTGATGTCGGAGTCATCCATATCAGAGGACGATTCTAAAAGAATGTCCTCATCTCCGCTGTCGCAGACCTCGGCCTCCATTGCGGAAAAACCTTGGTCGGTGTTAGGAGCTTCCACTGCTACTGGGGATACCTGGGATGCATCGTCTTCCAATGAAGGAAATGTGACCGATGCACCAGGTTCCTCAGCAACCGTTTCCGCTTGTGTGGGTGGGAAAGAGGGAAGGGTTTGTGTCTCAGCCCCATCTTTTTTGTAGACTCTCAGCGGTATTTCATCGAACCCGAACCTAATCACACCTTTTGACTGCGCCAGAGGAGAAAGGGACTCTGCATTGATGATTACAATTGCACCCTTGCAGGGTCCCTTTGGATCCTCCAATTTCGCAACCTTCCAGTTGTGAGTAGGAAGGGTTGGATTGGAGAGCCGGATTACCTTCAGAACATGGTCAGCTTCCTTGAATTTGGCCGGAACCGTGATGCGAGCTCTTGGTCTGCAAGGAATGTCCTCCTTTGCGACAACCTCCAGCTTAGCACCAGGCCAGACCTCCCCAAGTCGACTAACCGCTAGCGTCAGCAGATTGCACGACCTCCGATCATCACAGACCATCAACTTGATGTGTCCCTGATGCCAACCGCCATCTTTTGTGATGGGCGGTGGGCCCGGATTGTCAGACATAATCTCGACAAAACTGAAGGCCAGCTGTCCTTTGGCCAATGTCCAGTTCTCGGCAGAGATCGTGCCATCTACGTCACTTCTGTCGATAATCGCGACTACCATTTTATCCTTCAGAACGTCACTGAAGGACATTTTTGCCTTGCGAGGGTCAAGAGAAGCGCTGATGTTTAGCACTTTAGGGCGTTTGGGTAGTGAAACACTACCTTCCATAGACCTTTGTCGCTTCGACGTTGAGTCTTGGCTGGTCTTTATGTTAGCTTTGGCCAGGAAGCTCTTGGCCCATTTTATTTTGGCATCGTGCTGAGAGTTTCCTCCAGCGCCTAGTTGTTCACCAAACGTCTGGAGAATCCTCTTAGCACTACGCAAGTCCTTGTAGAAGGCCTTGGAGGGTCCGAGCTTGCGTCCATCTCCCCCAGGACCTTCTTTAGGATTCTTGTCTTTGGTGGTAGAAGGACCTGGCACCATAGCCCTACTACCTCTGACTCGCGGTGTTGAAGATTTGAGAGGTTTACTCTCTGTGGTAGTAGAGGAGCCGTTCTTCACAACTGCCTCACTACAGGAAGAAGGTAATATTACCTGATTATCCGATATTCCACTGGCGACACTGGCCATGTCAGCACCAGTGGAAGAGGGATGAGCAGCAGACAACTTTGCCGTCGTACTGCTGGCCGGTTCGGTCTTTGACTTTTGTTTTGTTTGTTTTGTTTTTAAGTTGTTCATTTGAATCCCACGAGTAGCGGATAAGGGGTGGTCCATCTGTACAGAGATCCGTGTATACAGATAAGGCTGATTAATCCGGAGGTCGCCAGGTATCCGGATACTCCGTTAACGACTGAGCTATTTTTAGAAATTGGGCCCTCAGCCTGGCCGATCATCGGCACGGGTCGTATAACACCTTAGATCCAGCCCAATTGGGAAGTTTAAGGGAAGGATATGTTTTGGAAAAGGAGAGACGAACAGCAATTAAGCCATAAGCGTCCCAGGAAGGAAACTAGGCAGGACAGACAGTTATACACCATACAGTCAGGGGATAAGGAGACATCAGCCAGTATAATAGCACCGAGCTGACGGAGGAGGGGGTAAAGGATTGGGAAGGGGAGGGGCGAGCGACCTTTGGTTTCAGGACTCTTCTGGAGAAATAATTCCCGAGAATCATTGACCTTACTCAGCTTCTACAACTCGACAAGTTCGACGCTCAGGTAGAAGAGACTGCATAGGACTGGGCCCATAACCTTTGTTAGGATATCTTAAAAGAAACACATTCAATTTCTATTGAATTTAACAAGGAACTAACAAAAGTTTATTGAAAGCGAAAATAAGAAAATATTAAGTACATATTAATTCAAAATGTAAAGCTTTAGTATAAGAGAAATTAGTTCATGAAATAGTTTAGACTTTAGAGTATTGTATTGGGTGTTGCCATTTATATACAAATTCAATTAACTTTAATACAGCCTGACATTGTAGCCTTATTGTTGACCATTCAAGGCCAACTAACAGGGCTGCAAAGTCAGATAAAGGAGCAAGGCAAAAGGGTAGATCATCTCTACTCTTTGTTGCCTGGCCTGGCGCAATTTAGACCATAATGGGCGCGCTGCCGGAGACGCGCCTAAAAGTCCTAGCTGTGAATGTAAATTCACTGATTAGGATTGAACGAAGAGCTTGAAAGACTACAGTCCCGATGTGTTTATGGCTAGTGAAACTAAGCTAAACCACAAACACAAATTGACTCATAAAAATTACAATATCGTAAGAAGAGACCGGCCCGACTCCACTCAAGGGAGTGGTGTCGCTCTCTTTATACGAAAAGGCATTAATTATAAGGTCATATACAACAATGAATTGCGAAAGCTCAAAACGCTAGAAGTTTGCGTTGTATGCATCTCTCTCACTCAAGGGAAGCGGATGTATATGATTGCGGCTTATGCGACTGGAGCTCCGCAGGTTACTTACTTTGCTTCAGAACTCGAGATTCTTTTTAGGGAACTTAAACTGAGCTTGGAAGAAAACTATTTCATCTTGGCCGGTGATTTGAACGCAAAACATGAAGATTGGGGAAATCAACATAGTAATCCCAGAGGTAACCATCTTTTTAATTTGATGAATCTTTACAGCGTTGAATATGGCGTCGACCTGCTGGCTACTGAAAAGCCATCGTATCCAAGAAGCGACTCCTTTCTGGATCTTTTGCTCTACGACACAGGACTGACAGTTACAGACAAAGTGGGTAATCACCCTCGAAACTGCTTACAGACAGTCGAGTACGACAGTGATCACTGCGGACTGGCTGCTGTAATGCAGATTCCGAACGAACGCGTGGAGTTGGAGGAATACGTTGCAACGCACTCTTACAATTACAGTAAGATGCGCTGGCCTCGTTTCACCAACGCCTTAGCGAGAGAACTTCGTTCGAGTGACATAGCCCCACCAAACAACAGAAACCTGACAAATACAGAAATTGACCAACATTTACAACAGATGGACGAAACAATAAAACGAACGATGAAACGGACAATACCAAAGTACAAAGAACGGGACCAAATGGACGCTTACAGAAACGCGACTATTGACGCACTACGTAGGCACAAGAGTGGCTTACTGACAAAACTCAAAAACTTGTACAGACGACTTACAGACCCACACGACTTGGAGGTTAGGACACTGAAGTCGTCAGTAAAAAATGTCAATCTGTTGATTAAGGAGAACTACAGGTTATCGATTAACAAGTACTGGGACCGCAAGATCCGGTCAGTTAATTCCAGTGACCCTAGTATGTTCCCTAAAATCAACAAGATATTCAGGAAAAAGAACGACAATGACCTTCCGTGTCTGAAACTCCAAAGAACTGAAGAGAACACAGACGTACTCAGGACAGCACAAATAGATCCAGAAGAAGCCATCTTTGACGATGACTTTTTTATAATTGAAGATCCGAAGGAAAAAGTGGAGGCGGTGGGAGCTGCTTTCCAGCAAGTGTACAAGGTGAATGTTAGCATTCGCCCCAACCACGACCTGGAAAACAGAGACTTACTTAATCACTTTTACCTTCGAAATGATATAACACATTGGCGATCTGAGAACCGCGGTTTTATGCGGTTCGATGACGATTCCTTGGCAAATGCCATAATCGCCGAGCAAACGGGACCAAGTCCTTTGTTAGTGACGAAGGTTGAGCTTCAGCTCATCTTCAACTCAATAAAAAATAAAAAGTCAGCAGGTGTCGATGGTATATCCAACGTTGTACTAAGACATTTACCGATGGAGGCAATTGACATTTACACCACACTCTTCAATAATGCACTGAATAATGCATATTATCCAGTGCATTGGAAGACCGCTGTGGTTCATCCTCTCCCGAAAAAGGGAAAGGACAACTCCAACCCGTCAAATCTTCGGTCGATAAGTCTTCTTCCGAGCATCAGCAAAGTTTTCGAAAAGATCATCAATAGGGCTCTGACTAAGTGGGCTGCGGACAACAAAATAATTCCGGATAAACAATTCGGGTTCAAGGCGGGTCATGACACAATTCATGCTGCGTCTAAACTCGTTTCTGATATCCAATGGAATAAAACAAAACAACAATGCACAGGTGCTGTTCTGGTTGATTTGGAAAAGGCCTTTGACACCGTTTGGTTAGAGGGTCTTTACCTAAAACTGAGCAGGCTTGGCATAAGCAAGCCATTGTTGTATATACTTTATGATATGCTTAACGGTAGAAAGTTTGTTGTCAAAAGTGGCAATGTAAATTCTACCACAACATTCTTAATTAAAAATGGTCTTCAACAGGGAGCAGTGAATTCGCCGATTCTCTTCAGCATTTACACCAGCGATCTGATAGGTAGTCTTACAAAGGCAATTGCGTACGCCGACGATCTTATTGCGCAGAGAACGACCCAAAAAGGTTGAGGTTATTAGAATTCTCTTGCAGCGTGATTTCGACAAGATTCAGCGATATTGCGACGACTGGAAACTGAAAATAAATGTCCAGAAGTCGGAGACAATTCTGTTCGAACGGCAGTGTTTACGACGCTGTACCGGCTTATATCGAACAGCTGAATCTTCTTACGTGCATTACTATTCCAACGAGGTCCTATACAACGGGGCTCGAATCAACAGAATTGACAATTTCGTGATAAAACTCGTTCGAGGTCACATTGCAAGAGCTATGTCTTCGACCAACAATTTAATTTTCGGGGCGTTCTATCCGAACGACGAGTTTTTTGAAAGTGCACGCTTGAGCGGCTTCATTTCACCAGAGGCATTCCTCTTTTTAGATAGATGCGGTCTGATACAGGATATATTGGCAGTTCCGTTAATCTACCACGTCAGACGACGAACCGTGGATAGGCGACTCCTGTACAATCGGGACGTCATGGCACAAGGCGGAGCAGAGCTCCTTCGGTTCAGTAGGGCTGTGTCCGAAAGGAACCGAACTGATAGGGTGAAGCAAGAGAGCCAGTTTTGGTGGCTTCAATCGACACTTGATAGTGAGTAGTCGGGATGGGGTTTTAAGCCTTGGCCGGCTTACATACTTGTTTTATAGTTTTAGGGTTTAGGTTTAGTTTTAAGTAGAATAGGCATGGTGACACAAAAAAAAACATAAAAAAAATACAAAACAAAAACAAATATACACAAAAAATACAGAAAAAAAAACAAAAAAAAAATACAAAAAAAAATAATAAAAAAATTTAAAAAAAAGACAACAAAATATGAAAAACGAAAAACGTTAGATAGTTAGATTTGCTGCTGTGGTTGTTCTAGTTTTAAGTAGTTTATAGGTAGAATAGGTAGTTAGCTTTAAGTTTTATATTAAGGACCTTATTTTAAGTAGTTTTTAAGTAAAAATAAAAAAAAGGATATTGATATGAATTTTTGTCTAGCTTTAAGATAGTTTTAAGATTGAATTAATAAAAATGAATTTACAAAAAAAAAAAAAAAAAGTGCACTAGCTCCTCACACGCTAGGTCGCTTGTTCAAGCTCAGCTCGGGCAAAAGTTCTTCAAAAATTAAATTGAACATAAAAAGCGATTAAGCACCACTAAAGGAGTCTGATGATCGGGTTGGTCCCCGTGAAATAGCTATAACTCCAGCCTATGAACTTGGTGGAAGCACACACAAGTTGTTGTTGTTTCATTCTAAATTTTCAATTGTAAATTCGGCAAGCAGCTGCCTTAAACTGCGAGTATAAAATTTCATACAAAAACCTCCTTAGAATATTTTTACTTTTGTACAAAAGTACTTTTCGGCTTATGTAGTTAAGCCTTTAAAAGCAACACACTAGCTTAGTGGAAAGCAGTAAGAATAGCTTATCACCTATTCACAAATCGTATGCAATGAAAATTGGCAACAGAAGTAACAAGTTGACGGTCTTTTTATTTAGTCTCTACTTAAATCACTTATTTTCAGCATTTTGGAAATGTCGTGAGTAATGTAAAAAAAATAAACAACGAGTACACACAAATAAAATAGGAATGGAAAAAAGAGATGAGTATATAAAAATGTTTTCAATGTTCCATGTTTACATCCTGTAACTCTCGTTTTCAATGTTCCTGCAACTCTCGCATCGATAAAATTAAGTCGATAAACTCTGAAAATTGAAACAAATCTCAGTTTTTTTTGCATCTTTCAACGGTCTGAGCAAAAATTAAACGCATAAACGCAGCTAATAATACTAATAATAGTTGTAGTGCTTTCAGAGTTTTATGTTTCTAGGTCCTAATTCTCATTGGACTGTTGCACCACCTAATTTATTTTACTTACTTAATGATTAAAACTGGCTTCAAATAACTAACTAATATTTATCTAAATGCGTAATTTAGAATTGTTTCCAAATCTTTATTGTTCTGGCACCTAACAAGAGTAATTAATTTCACTTCATATTCGAATGATGTTACTCTCAAACGAACACAATGAGAGTACCAAAAAGTTGTTCATCAAAAATTTGAATTTTCTTTGAACACCTCTGAACAGCTGACTACATCCGCCATTTTTCAAAGGTGGTCGCCATTTTTAAAGGTGGTGAGCAGAGAGAAAAAAGAGAAAAGCTTTTTCTCTCTCGTGGTGAGTATGTACACAAACTGGCATAAGTATTCGTTCCCCACATTTTTTTTTATATGGAGTTAATACATATGCAAGTTGGTGGCCAAATCACAGCTTGTAGGCAAAAAGAGAGCAACCGTCGAAGTTGGTTCTCTCTATTAGTTCTTTTCTCTCTGGTATTAGTGCATTTCAGTCAAATGATTCTTTAAAGTGTGACGAGGATAGTAGGATACTTCCAGACGAGCAGAATAATATATCCTTCTCATAAGTTTGTTTTCATAATTCAATTTGCTACTTTTTAAACGTCAAATGTATTTATGTACTGAAAGGCGGTGGTAAATATTATTTGTATCTCAAAACAAAACATAGTTTTTATTTGTTTTTATTTTCAGATTATTATGTACTTCAATCATATCGAAGTGCGTCATCGTTTAAAAAATGGAATAAAGCCTAAGCCCTCATCAAACGGCACAATTACTTCAAATGGAATTTTGCCTCTCACAAATGGGAATGTCAAAAGTAAAACAACGCTGTCGCCGTCGCTGTCGAATGCTCTTACCCAGACTGCATATGGAAATGTATACAATAAAGAGTAACATAAGCAACACTGCAACGAAAAAGCAGCCAGAGGAGCAGCAGTATCAGGAGGAGGAGGATTCTATGATGTTCCTAATCGGATCAAATCGTCATTCGAAGAGGTTTCTCTACACACAGCCTGCCTAACATACCTTGGCTTTTACCGGCTCATGATATTGGGCTACATGAATCAGTTGATGTGTGCCCCAAAAGTAGCTAAAGAAAATAATTGAGAGGTAAGATGACGATCTAAATCGATTTGAAATCCACGAACTGACTGACTGAGACTGAAACTCGATTTGTTTTCAGGGCTATGCTACGCCTTTGAGAGCTTCCAAGGATTACAAATGATTACGGTTGGACATTTGAGTTCACTGGAACAGAAACACGATGCTTGAACCTGGGGTCGTACAACTATTTGGGATTCGCCGCGGCCGAGGGTCCCTGTGCCGAACAGTCTGAACAGCGTTGCCGAACAGACGGCTTGGCTTTAGGCAGTCCACGTCGTGAATTGGGGACAACTCACCTGCACTTGGAACTCGAGAAACTGGCGGCCGAATTCGTCTGTGCCGAAGATGCTATTGGAATGGGCTTTGCAACGAATTCACTCAATCTCCCAGCCCTACTCATACCTGGATGTTTAGTTTTGAGCCATGAAAAGAATCATAAATCGATTATGCTTGTTCGCATTGCAGTTCTAAAGTGCGCCTATACTTTCTTCATGATTTGTTCTGTTTTTATCAAAAATTTTCATTAAAATCATAGAATTTGTATGCCAAAAGCTGAAAAATATTATTTTTAGCACAGTTTACACTGAAAAGGAACCATAAAATTAATTTTTCTTAAATTATTGCATTAATTTTTCAATTTTTGAATTCAACGGATCTCTTTTTTGAACGGCTCAGTTCACCTCATAGTTTTTCCCCCGCGGTTGAGCAATATGGGTACAAAATTCCATAACAACTACATTCATAATGGCTTTTTCCCATAAGAAATGCACGGGACAACTAACACATGCTTATCCTTATGGACAAAATCCTCTCAATTTAGCTGTAGGCCGAAAGAGAGCAAACCCATTAAGTCGGGACTCTAGATAATATATTTCCTCTATGCTTTTGTGGGTGAACATTTCTCAACTTTGACACAGGGAATTTCTTCTGACTTGGACTCTTCATTGAGTAGATCATAAGAACCAAAACTGCTGATACTTCCACCCAACAATTCTTTGAATCTGACATCTCGACTTTTCAATATTTTTCTGTCTTTAGGTTCATATAGTCTATAAGCCTTAGATTCTTTGGAATAGCCTACCATCACACAATCTATGCCTCGAGCATCAAATTTCGACCTTTTTGGCCTTTTATCGAGCATTATAGCACTCGAACCAAAAACTTTCATATGTCCTACTGAGGGCTTTCGTCCATTCCAAACTTCATATGGGGTTCGATCCTTTAAAAGATTTGTAGGTGATCGATTCCTAATGTACACCGCCGTGTTCAACGCCTCGGCCCACAAAGACTCAGGCAAATTAGAGCTCAATAGTAGGCACCTAGCCATTTCAACCAATGTCCTATTTGCTCGTTCTGAAACGCCATTTTGTTGAGGCGTGTAATCTACAGTCAGCTGTCGCTTTATTCCTTTACCAGAAAGGAACTTCGAAAAATCTGAGCTCATGTACTCCCCACCGTTATCGCTTCTTAAAACTTTTATTTTGCATGCAGTTTCTCGCTCTACCTCAGCCGCGAATTCCTTGAATGCGCTTAATACTTCGCTTTTGGCCTTCAAAAAATAAACAAATATTTTGCGGCTAAAGTCGTCTATGAATAAAACGAAGTACTTTGCACCCCCCAACGATTTGGTCTTCATCGGTCCACATACGTCGGAATGAATCACATCTAGCAAACCTTTTGTCATAATTTCCTTGTTTGTTGGGAAAGAGGAACTACAAATTTTGCCTTTGGAACAGATGTCACATTGCAACACACTAGGTATAATTTTTAGGTTAGCACCTTGTACCATATTTTTACTAAATAATTGATTCATGCTTTTCGTATTAAGGTGACCTAAGCGGCATGCCAAAGAAGTTGGTAGGGGAAGTTGGTCATTATCTACTTTATTTACCATACTGCATAAAATAGGTTTTCTTTTAATTTCATGCACAAACAATCCACCACATTTAATCGCATGCATAACTAAATTTTTATCACTATCGAAAATCTTAGCCTCTTTTTCACCAAAAACAACAGAATGATTATTTTCCACGGCTTTGCTTACTGAAATAAAATTAGTTTTCAGTTCTGGTACATATAAAACATTTAGAAGCTGAATAATGTTATCATTTAAAGAAATTTTGACAGTCCCGACACACGTAGAACTAATGAAATGATTTGCAGCCAATTCAATCTTCTCGACATGTGGCTCCATGATGGTAAAAAAGCTTTTGTCGCAACATATGTGACTGGTGGCCCCGCTATCAAGTACCCACATATTTTTGTCAAGTGACGAAGTATTTTCGGTACTATTTAACATAGCAAATGATGACGTAGTATTTCTTTTCGATGAGCTTTTTGGAGAACGGCATTCAGAAGCAAAATGACCCCTCATCTTACAGTTGTAACACTTTGCCTTTGTGCGTGTCTTATTGTTTGATTGGGAAGCTTTACTTTGGTGACGTGAAAAAAATGCAGCTTCGTTAGAATCCACACTATTCCCTTCTCGCCGTTTTCCCTCTTCTAGAAGCTTCGTCTTTATGGAACATACTGTGGGAAGCGAATCCCGTGACTCGATGGCAACTATAAAGTTTTCATACTCTTTTGGCAAACTTGATAAAAGTATGATTACTAATAATTCATCTTGCATTTTTATATTAATTTCTAATAATTTTTCGGAAATTTCGAAGAATTTATTGTTTGCTTACGGAGTGACTTTCTGCCATTTTCAAAGATAAAAGTTGTTTGAAAAGAGTTACCTTCCGAGCTGGTCCACTCGGTTGATGAATATCCTCCAGCTTTTTCCATGCGTCTTTTGATGATGCACATTTTCGGATGTGTATGAGTTGCGAAGATTGTACACTTAGTAAAATTGTGGAAAGTGCCTTATCATCCTTGCCTACCCATTCCGCGACATCTTATGCGTTTGTTGCAGATAATTCGGGCTTAATGGTAGCTCCAGATACGTAAGTCCATAGATCGCCAATACAGCCTTCATCTGCACCTTCCATCCATCATAATTCTCTTCGTTTAACTTGTCAATCTGGTATAATGAACTCATTCTTAATACCAAATATCACCAATCAAATAAAAATTAGCACGACAACTGGTCAAACAAAATTTATGAACTCAAATTAATTAAGACTGCATAGGTTAGGTTAGGTTAGGTTAAAGTGGCTGTTGGTTGGGACGTCCAACACACTTAGACCAAAGTATGGTCCGTTGTGATACCACATGGATCAGTTAATCAGCTTAACTAGTTGAACCAATTGGAGCTTCGAATGAAGCGTAGGAGAAAAGTGATGTCTGAATTCTTTAGATCACTGGTATCGTTAAAGTAGTAGTCTCCAAGGTGGATTCTACGTCTTTGTGATAAGGCAGGGCATGTGCACAGAAGATGAGAGATTGTCTCTTCTTCTTCTTCGTCCATGCAACTCCTACGAAAATCATTTGCAGGGGCTCCGAGTCGAATAGCATGCCTTCCTATTAAGCAGTGCCCAGTCAGGACACCTATAACGTAGCTAATGTGCAATCTACTCAGAGAGATTAATTGTTTTGAGCGCCTGGCGCTAAGAATAGGCCAAATTAGTTTAGTTGCGACACAAGTGGTGGTGTCATTCCACCTGGAGTTTGTTTTCTCTATGGTATCTTGCTTTAGCATGAGCTTACATGTAGCTAAGGGGATACCTATGCTAGCATTGTGAGCCAGCAGAGGTAAAGTTGTTCCCCTTTTTGCAAGTTCGTCAGCTTTGCAATTTCCTGGAATGTCTCTATGGCCCGGCACCCAGAAAAGGTGAATGTTGAACTGTGTAGCCATCTCCGTAAGAGATGATCGACAATTTAGGGCTGTTAGTGAGTTAGTGGAGACAGAGTCTAGGGACTTTAACGCGGCTTGGCTATCCGAGAAGATGCGTATATCATTAGTTGATATAACGTTTTCTCTAAGCCAGGATAGGACTTCTTTTATAGCCAGGATTTCAGCTTGGAACACGCTACAATGATCGGGTGAAGTAGAGTATACGCCTCCACCAACCCCATCCTCCGTTTTTGATCCGTCTGTATAAAAGTTTATAGGACCATCGTTCAAAAATGATGTATTCTCCCAAGAAGACCTGTGAGGTATAGTCACTTTGAAGCTATAGTTATTATACTGAGGATGGGGTATGGTGTAGTCAATATTACTGTTTATAGTTCTGAACGAGTTCAAAATAGTGGTGTGGCCAATTCCATTATTGATCTACAGAGAGGAGGCCTGAAGCCGTATGGCAGTATTAGCGGCCGTTTGCTTGCTGAAAATGTCCAGCGGTATTAGATGGAACAGAACATCTAGTGAAGCGGAGGGGGTGGAGCGAAGTGCTCCTCCCATACACAGGCAGGCTGTTCTTTGGACTTTGCTGAGCTTATCGCGATTTGTCGCTGTATCTAGCGCCGTCCACCATACCACTACTCCATAAGTAAGGATCGGTCTTATGACCGAGATGTATAGCCAGTGTGTAATGCGGGGCTGTAGGCCCCATTTATTACCAATGGCCTTTTTACAGGAGAACAGGGCTACTGTGGCCTTGTTTATTCTCTCTTGAATATTAGGTTTCCAACTTAATTTCTTATCTAAAATGAGACCCAAGTATTTTGCTTGTTCAGAGAATTTAAGTGGTACACCGTTTATGAGGGGAGGGTCAATGTGTGGGACTTTGTATTTCCTTGTGAAGAGGACAAGGTCGGTTTTTTGTGGGTTAACGCCTAGTCCACATCGATTAGCCCATCTGGTGAGCTTATTTAAAGCGTTTTGTAAGAGTTCTTTTAGTATATTGGGATGTTTACCCGTTACTGCAATAGCAACATCGTCCGCATAGGCAAACACTCTGTATCCCTCTCTTTCTAGAGTAGTTAGTAATTCATTTATTACTAAATTCCAGAGGAGAGGGGATAGGACACCACCTTGTGGCGTACCTCTGCTGACACCCCTTTGTGTAGTAAAATCGCCCAGTTTTGAATTGATAATCCTGCTTATCAGCATCTGATTAATCAATTCGCTGATCGACTTATCTACCTTCAGAGATGTCAATACACGTGCAATTGCAGATGTGTCGACATTGTTAAATGCACCTTCTATGTCTAAGAAGGCAACTAAGGTGTACTCTTTATGATGGAGGGAATATTCGATTGTACGTACTATACTGTGTAGAGCCGTTTCAACTGATTTCCCTTTGTTGTAGGCATGTTGAGCCTTTGAAAGGAGGGACTTATCAATACTTGCCCTTAAGTGAATATCGATCAAACGCTCAAAAGTTTTGAGAAGGAATGATGATAAGCTAATAGGTCTTAGGTCTTTAGGGTTTACGTGACTGGATTTTCCAGCTTTTGGAATAAAAACAACTTTAACTTGTCTCCAAGACATCGGGATGTATGCCAAATTAAGGCATCCCTTGAAGATGTTTTCTAGGATGGGTATTAGAAAACTTGCATTTTCTTGCAGTTCGGCTGGAATTACACCATCCGGACCAGCAGATTTATATGGTTCAAAGCTGTTAATAGCCCATTTGAGTTTTTCCCTAGTGACTAGACCTTGTGGGGGTTGTAAAGTATTGTCACCATTATTAGGTGCAATGTTATTAATAATATTAGAGCTACCAGGAAAGTGAACGTCTAGTAGCAAATTGAGCGATTCTTCGCTTGAATTGGTCCAGAGGCCAGAGGCGTTTTTCAAGCAGCTTGGCATGATTGGATTTTTGGAGAGGGTTTTGCGCAACCTGGATGCTTCAGAGCAATCTTCCACGTTGCTGCAGAAGTTTCTCCAGGACGATCGTTTGGTTTTCCTCAGTTCTTTTTTATATATCTTCAGTGATTCTTTATATGAATCCCAGTCAGACATGTCTCTAGAAGCTTTCGCTCTGTTAAAGAGTTTTCTGCATTCTTTTCGAAGTGGATCCAGCCCTGAGTTCCACCAGTGTGGTTTCTTTTTACCTCTTACTTGTATAAGAGGACATGCAGTATCTAGAGCTTTATTTAGGGCTAATGTTAGATTGTTGACTTTGTTGTCAAGATCTTCAGTGTTAGAGGGGGTGTTAAAAAGTTCTGGTTTTACTAAACTATTTAACGTTCTCTTGTATTTTGGCCAATTTGTTCTTTTTAGGTTTCGGAAGATCGGTTGGCAAGGTGGATCATTTAAAAAGTTAAACTGGATGTATCTATGATCAGAAAAGGAGTGATCTTTAGATACTTTCCAGTTCTAAATATTATTATAAATGAAGTCGGAGACAAGAGTTATATCTAAAACTTCTTGTCGATTTTTAGTAATAAAGGTTGGCTCTTTGCCAACGTTACTTATCAGTAGGTTAGTGCTTAGAATATAGTCGAAAAGAGACTCACCCCTGTCGTTTATATCTGTGCTACCCCACACTGTATGGTGGGTGTTAGCGTCACTTCCGATGATGAGGCCGATGTTGAGCCTTTGCGCTTCAGCTATTAATCTCTCCAGAGTGTCACCCGGGACAGGGCCGAGATGGTCGTGGCCGAGATACGCCGACGCCAGCCAGAATGTTCCTCTGGCTGTTTCCAGACTTGCGGCGGTGATATCTCGATTGCTGAAATTAGGGAGTAAATATACATTTAGGCTAGTTTTTACTAATATGCAAGATCTGGGTTCATCCTCACCTGATGCATATAGCACGCAGTATTTGGGAGTCCTGATTCCTCGAACAATAGATTTAACAATCCAGGGTTCTTGAATCAGGACAATATCTTCATCGCTGCTGGATAAGCGAAGAAGAAGGGAGGCCGAAGCCTTTATGGAGTGTTGGAGGTTAATCTGGAGTAACCGCAGCATTTTCGCTACCGTACTCCCGATCAGCCTCCAACACAGTGATGTCGGAGTCATCCATATCAGAGGACGATTCTAAAAGAATGTCCTCATCTCCGCTGTCGCAGACCTCGGCCTCCATTGCGGAAAAACCTTGGTCGGTGTTAGGAGCTTCCACTGCTACTGGGGATACCTGGGATGCATCGTCTTCCAATGAAGGAAATGTGACCGATGCACCAGGTTCCTCAGCAACCGTTTCCGCTTGTGTGGGTGGGAAAGAGGGAAGGGTTTGTGTCTCAGCCCCATCTTTTTTGTAGACTCTCAGCGGTATTTCATCGAACCCGAACCTAATCACACCTTTTGACTGCGCCAGAGGAGAAAGGGACTCTGCATTGATGATTACAATTGCACCCTTGCAGGGTCCCTTTGGATCCTCCAATTTCGCAACCTTCCAGTTGTGAGTAGGAAGGGTTGGATTGGAGAGCCGGATTACCTTCAGAACATGGTCAGCTTCCTTGAATTTGGCCGGAACCGTGATGCGAGCTCTTGGTCTGCAAGGAATGTCCTCCTTTGCGACAACCTCCAGCTTAGCACCAGGCCAGACCTCCCCAAGTCGACTAACCGCTAGCGTCAGCAGATTGCACGACCTCCGATCATCACAGACCATCAACTTGATGTGTCCCTGATGCCAACCGCCATCTTTTGTGATGGGCGGTGGGCCCGGATTGTCAGACATAATCTCGACAAAACTGAAGGCCAGCTGTCCTTTGGCCAATGTCCAGTTCTCGGCAGAGATCGTGCCATCTACGTCACTTCTGTCGATAATCGCGACTACCATTTTATCCTTCAGAACGTCACTGAAGGACATTTTTGCCTTGCGAGGGTCAAGAGAAGCGCTGATGTTTAGCACTTTAGGGCGTTTGGGTAGTGAAACACTACCTTCCATAGACCTTTGTCGCTTCGACGTTGAGTCTTGGCTGGTCTTTATGTTAGCTTTGGCCAGGAAGCTCTTGGCCCATTTTATTTTGGCGTCGTGCTGAGAGTTTCCTCCAGCGCCTAGTTGTTCACCAAACGTCTGGAGAATCCTCTTAGCACTACGCAAGTCCTTGTAGAAGGCCTTGGAGGGTCTGAGCTTGCGTCCATCTCCCCCAGGACCTTCTTTAGGATTCTTGTCTTTGGTGGTAGAAGGACCTGGCACCATAGCCCTACTACCTCCGACTCGCGGTGTTGAAGATTTGAGAGGTTTACTCTCTGTGGTAGTAGAGGAGCCGTTCTTCACAACTGCCTCACTACAGGAAGAAGGTAATATTACCTGATTATCCGATATTCCACTGGTGACAACAGGGCTGTGAGTGTCCATAGCCATGTCAGCACCAGTGGAAGAGGGATGAGCAGCAGACAACTTTGCCGTCATACTGCTGGCCGGTTCGGTCTTTGACTTTTGTTTTGTTTGTTTTGTTTTTAAGTTGTTCATTTGAATCCCACGAGAAGCGGATAAGGGGTGGTCCATCTGTACAGAGATCCGTGTATACAGATAAGGCTGATTAATCCGGAGGTCGCCAGGTATCCGGATACTCCGTTAACGACTGAGCTATTTTTAGAAATTGGGCCCTCAGCCTGGCCAATCATCGGCACGGGTCGTATAACACCTTAGATCCAGCCCAATTGGGAAGTTTAAGGGAAGGATATGTTTTGGAAAAGGAGAGACGAACAGCAATTAAGCCATAAGCGTCCCAGGAAGGAAACTAGGCAGGACAGACAGTTATACACCATACAGTCAGGGGATAAGGAGACATCAGCCAGTATAATAGCACCGAGCTGACGGAGGAGGGGGTAAAGGATTGGGAAGGGGAGGGGCGAGCGACCTTTGGTTTCAGGACTCTTCTGGAGAAATAATTCCCGAGAATCATTGACCTTACTCAGCTTCTACAACTCGACAAGTTCGACGCTCAGGTAGAAGAGACTGCATAGGACTGGGCCCATAACCTTTGTTAGGATATCTTAAAAGAAACACATTCAATTTCTATTGAATTTAACAAGGAACTAACAAAGGTTTATGGAAAGCGAAAATAAGAAAATATTAAGTACATATTAATTCAAAATGTAAAGCTTTAGTATAAGAGAAATTAGTTCATGAAATAGTTTAGACTTTAGAGTATTGTATTGGGTGTTGCCATTTATATACAAATTCAATTAACTTTAATACAGCCTGACATTGTAGCCTTATTGTTGACCATTCAAGGCCAACTAACAGGGCTGCAAAGTCAGATAAAGGAGCAAGGCAAAAGGGTAGATCATCTCTACTCTTTGTTGCCTGGCGCAATTTAGACCATAATGGGCGTGCTGCCGGAGACGCGCCTAAAAGGCCTAGCTGTGAATGTAAATTCACTGATTAGGATTGAACGAAGAGCTTGAAAGACTACAGTCCCGATGTGTTTATGGCTAGCGAAACTAAGCTAAACCACAAACACAAATTGACTCATAAAAATTACAATTTCGTAAGAAGAGACCGGCCCGACTCCACTCAAGGGGGTGGTGTCGCTCTCTTTATACGAAAAGGCATTAATTATAAGGTCATATACAACAATGAATTGTGAAAGCTCAAAACGCTAGAAGTTTGCGTTGTATGCATCTCTCTCACTCAAGGGAAGCGGATGTATATGATTGCGGCTTATGCGGCTGGAGCTCCGCAGGTTACTTACTTTGCTTCAGAACTCGAGATTCTTTTTAGGGAACTTAAACTGAGCTTGGAAGAAAACTATTTCATCTTGGCCGGTGATTTGAACGCAAAACATGAAGATTGGGGAAATCAACATAGTAATCCCAGAGGTAACCACCTTTTTAATTTGATGAATCTTTACAGCGTTGAATATGGCGTCGACCTGCTGGCTACTGAAAAGCCATCGTATCCAAGAAGCGACTCCTTTCTGGATCTTTTGCTCTACGACACAGGACTGACAGTTACAGACAAAGTGGGTAATCACCCTCGAAACTGCTTACAGACAGTCGAGTACGACAGTGATCACTGCGGACTGGCTGCTGTAGTGCAGATTCCGAACGAACGCGTGGAGTTGGAGGAATACGTTGCAACGCACTCTTACAATTACAGTAAGATGCGCTGGCCTCGTTTCACCAACGCCTTAGCGAGAGAACTTCGTTCGAGTGACATAGCCCCACCAAACAACAGAAACCTGACAAATACAGAAATTGACCAACATTTACAACAGATGGACGAAACAATAAAACGAACGATGAAACGGACAATACCAAAGTACAAAGAACGGGACCAAATGGACGCTTACAGAAACGCGACTATTGACGCACTACGTAGGCACAAGAGTGGCTTACTGACAAAACTCAAAAACTTGTACAGACGACTTACAGACCCACACGACTTGGAGGTTAGGACACTGAAGTCGTCAATAAAAAATGTCAATCTGTTGATTAAGGAGAACTACAGGTTATCGATTAACAAGTACTGGGACCGCAAGATCCGGTCAGTTAATTCCAGTGACCCTAGTATGTTCCCTAAAATCAACAAGATATTCAGGAAAAGGAACGACAATGACCTTCCGTGTCTGAAACTCCAAAGAACTGAAGAGAACACAGACGTACTCAGGACAGCGCAAATAGATCCAGAAGAAGCCATCTTTGACGATGACTTTTTTATAATTGAAGATCCGAAGGAAAAAGTGGAGGCGGTGGGAGCTGCTTTCCAGCAAGTGTACAAGGTGAATGTTAGCATTCGCCCCAACCACGACCTGGAAAACAGAGACTTACTTAATCACTTTTACCTTCGAAATGATATAACACATTGGCGATCTGAGAACCGCGGTTTTATGCGGTTCGATGACGATTCCTTGGCAAATGCCATAATCGCCGAGCAAACGGGACCAAGTCCTTTGTTAGTGACGAAGGTTGAGCTTCAGCTCATCTTCAACTCAATAAAAAATAAAAAGTCAGCAGGTGTCGATGGTATATCCAACGTTGTACTAAGACATTTACCGATGGAGGCAATTGACATTTACACCACACTCTTCAATAATGCACTGAATAATGCATATTATCCAGTGCATTGGAAGACCGCTGTGGTTCATCCTCTCCCGAAAAAGGGAAAGGACAACTCCAACCCGTCAAATCTTCGGTCGATAAGTCTTCTTCCGAGCATCAGCAAAGTTTTCGAAAAGATCATCAATAGGGCTCTGACTAAGTGGGCTGCGGACAACAAAATAATTCCGGATAAACAATTCGGGTTCAAGGCGGGTCATGACACAATTCATGCTGCGTCTAAACTCGTTTCTGATATCCAATGGAATAAAACAAAACAACAATGCACAGGTGCTGTTCTGGTTGATTTGGAAAAGGCCTTTGACACCGTTTGGTTAGAGGGTCTTTACCTAAAACTGAGCAGGCTTGGCATAAGCAAGCCATTGTTGTATATACTTTATGATATGCTTAACGGTAGAAAGTTTGTTGTCAAAAGTGGCAATGTAAATTCTACCACAACATTCTTAATTAAAAATGGTCTTCAACAGGGAGCAGTGAATTCGCCGATTCTCTTCAGCATTTACACCAGCGATCTGATAGGTAGTCTTACAAAGGCAATTGCGTACGCCGACGATCTTATTGCGCAGAGAACGACCCAAAAAGGTTGAGGTTATTAGAATTCTCTTGCAGCGTGATTTCGACAAGATTCAGCGATATTGCGACGACTGGAAACTGAAAATAAATGTCCAGAAGTCGGAGACAATTCTGTTCGAACGGCAGTGTTTACGACGCTGTACCGGCTTATATCGAACAGCTGAATCTTCTTACGTGCATTACTATTCCAACGAGGTCCTATACAACGGGGCTCGAATCAACAGAATTGACAATTTCGTGATAAAACTCGTTCGAGGTCACATTGCAAGAGCTATGTCTTCGACCAACAATTTAATTTTCGGGGCGTTCTATCCGAACGACGAGTTTTTTGAAAGTGCACGCTTGAGCGGCTTCATTTCACCAGAGGCATTCCTCTTTTTAGATAGATGCGGTCTGATACAGGATATATTGGCAGTTCCGTTAATCTACCACGTCAGACGACGAACCGTGGATAGGCGACTCCTGTACAATCGGGACGTCATGGCACAAGGCGGAGCAGAGCTCCTTCGGTTCAGTAGGGCTGTGTCCGAAAGGAACCGAACTGATAGGGTGAAGCAAGAGAGCCAGTTTTGGTGGCTTCAATCGACACTTGATAGTGAGTAGTCGGGATGGGGTTTTAAGCCTTGGCCGGCTTACATACTTGTTTTATAGTTTTAGGGTTTAGGTTTAGTTTTAAGTAGAATAGGCATGGTGACACAAAAAAAAACATAAAAAAAATACAAAACAAAAACAAATATACACAAAAAATACAGAAAAAAAAACAAAAAAAAAATACAAAAAAAAATAATAAAAAAATTAAAAAAAAAGACAACAAAATATGAAAAACGAAAAACGTTAGATAGTTAGATTTGCTGCTGTGGTTGTTCTAGTTTTAAGTAGTTTATAGGTAGAATAGGTAGTTTTAGTTAGCTTTAAGTTTTATATTAAGGACCTTATTTTAAGTAGTTTTTAAGTAAAAATAAAAAAAAAAGGATATTGATATGAATTTTTGTCTAGCTTTAAGATAGTTTTAAGATTGAATTAATAAAAATGAATTTACAAAAAAAAAAAAAAAAAAAGTGCACTAGCTCTCACACGCTAGGTCGCTTGTTCAAGCCCAGCTCGGGCAAAAGTTCTTCAAAAATTAAATTGAACATAAAAAGCGATTAAGCACCACTAAAGGAGTCTGATGATCGGGTTGGTCCCCGTGAAATAGCTATAACTCCAGCCTATGAACTTGGTGGTAGCACACACAAGTTGTTGTTGTTTCGTTCTAAATTTTCAATTGTAAATTCGGCAAGCAGCTGCCTTAAACTGCGAGTATAAAATTTCATACAAAAACCTCCTTAGAATATTTTTACTTTTGTACAAAAGTACTTTTCGGCTTATGTAGTTAAGCCTTTAAAAGCAACACACTAGCTTAGTGGAAAGCAGTAAGAATAGCTTATCACCTATTCACAAATCTTATGCAATGAAAATTGGCAACAGAAGTAACAAGTTGACGGTCTTTTTATTTAGTCTCTACTTAAATCACTTATTTTCAGCATTTTGGAAATGTCGTGAGTAATGTAAAAAAAATAAACAACGAGTACACACAAATAAAATAGGAATGGAAAAAAGAGATGAGTATATAAAAATGTTTTCAATGTTCCATGTTTACATTCTGTAACTCTCGTTTTCAATGTTCCTGCAACTCTCGCATCGATAAAATTAAGTCGATAAACTCTGAAAATTGAAACAAATCTCAGTTTTTTTTGCATCTTTCAACGGTCTGAGCGAAAATTAAACGCATAAACGCAGCTAATAATACAAATAATAGTTGTAGTGCTTTCAGAGTTTTATGTTTCTAGGTCCTAATTCTCATTGGACTGTTGCACCACCTAATTTATTTTACTTACTTAATGATTAAAACTGGCTTCAAATAACTAACTAATATTTATCTAAATGCGTAAGTTAGAATTGTTTCCAAATCTTTATTGTTCTGGCACCTAACAAGAGTAATTAATTTCACTTCATATTCGAATGATGTTACTCTCAAACGAACACAATGAGAGTACGAAAAAGTTGTTCATCAAAAATTTGAATTTTCTTTGAACACCTCTGAACAGCTGACTACATCCGCCATTTTTCAAAGGGGGTCGCCATTTTTAAAGGTGGTGAGCAGAGAGAAAAAAGAGAAAAGCTTTTTCTCTCTCGTGGTGAGTATGTACACAAACTGGCATAAGTATTCGTTCCCCACATTTTTTTTTATATGGAGTTAATACATATGCAAGTTAGTGGCCAAATCACAGCTTGTAGGCAAAAAGAGAGCAACCGTCGAAGTTGGTTCTCTCTATTAGTTCTTTTCTCTCTGGTATTAGTGCATTTCAGTCAAATGATTCTTTAAAGTGTGACGAGGATAGTAGGATACTTCCAGACGAGCAGAATAATATATCCTTCTCATAAGTTTGTTTTCATAATTCAATTTGCTACTTTTTAAACGTCAAATGTATTTATGTACTGAAAGGCGGTGGTAAATATTATTTGTATCTCAAAACAAAACATAGTTTTTATTTGTTTTTATTTTCAGATTATTATGTACTTCAATCATATCGAAGTGCGTCATCGTTTAAAAAATGGAATAAAGCCTAAGCCCTCATCAAACGGCACAATTACTTCAAATGGAATTTTGCCTCTCACAAATGGGAATGTCAAAAGTAAAACAACGCTGTCGCCGTCGCTGTCGAATGCTCTTACCCAGACTGCATATGGAAATGTATACAATAAAGAGTACCTAACATAAGCAACACTGCAACGAAAAAGCAGCCAGAGGAGCAGCAGTATCAGGAGGAGGAGGATTCTATGATGTTCCTAATCGGAGCAAATCGTCATTCGAAGAGGTTTCTCTACACACAGCCTGCCTAACATTCCTTGGCTTTTACCGGCTCATGATATTGGGCTACATGAATCAGTTGATGTGTGCCCCAAAAGTAGCTAAAGAAAATAATTGAGAGGTAAGATGACGATCTAAATCGATTTGAAATCCACGAACTGACTGACTGAGACTGAAACTCGATTTGTTTTCAGGGCTATGTTACGCCTTCGAGAGCTTCCATTACAAATGATTACGGTTGGACATTTGAGTTCACTGGAACAGAAACACGATGCTTGAACCTGGGGTCGTACAACTATTTGGGATTCGCCGCGGCCGAGGGTCCCTGTGCCGAACAGTCTGAACAGCGTTGCCGAACAGACGGCTTGGCTTTAGGCAGTCCACGTCGTGAATTGGGGACAACTCACCTGCACTTGGAACTCGAGAAACTGGCGGCCGAATTCGTCTGTGCCGAAGATGCTATTGGAATGGGCTTTGCAACGAATTCACTCAATCTTACAGCCCTACTCATACCTGGATGTTTGGTTTTGAGCCATGAAAAGAATCATAAATCGATTATGCTTGGCAATCGATTGTCAGGAGCCACAACTAAAGTATTCAAACACAATAATGAGGGTGTTGTATTTGAATGAGGCGCATAGTGTGGGAGAGATGGGACCAAATGATCGCGGTATTGTCGACTATTATGGCGCCGATCCAAAAGATGTTGATATTCGATTGGGAACATTTACAAAGAGCTTTGGCAGTGCTGGTGGTTATACTGCTGAAACAAAGGTAAAGATTTATTAATAAGTGTTCCGTATCGTATCCAAAACAAATTCCTTGTTTTTGAATATTTTATTGTTGATTCCTTTTTTGTTCTTGGCGGTCTGTTAAATATTTGAATTTATAATAAACAAATA
Organism: Eupeodes latifasciatus; assembly: GCA_920104205.1. Lineage (NCBI taxonomy): Eukaryota > Metazoa > Arthropoda > Insecta > Diptera > Syrphidae > Eupeodes > Eupeodes latifasciatus. The sequence continues at coordinate 106,280,636 of OV049926.1, read as the reverse complement.
TAATTCTTATCGATTTGATAGTTACCATTTCCAGCTTGACCTTAAACCCTTATAGAAAATCGATATCGACAAGGATAAGTTCGTGGGAACAACCAGTTGCAAGGGGTTGTCATGATTTATTTTAAAATTAAAGAAGCTACAGTTCACTAAATAATGTTTTAGGTATATTTTGTTTGATGAGAACCAAGTTCTTGCTTTCTAAACAAATTATTACAAAGTACAAAAGAACACAAAAAATAAATGTTTTGTTATTTGGCTAAGAATTTAATCGGCCATAAGCAATAAAACAAAATTGTAAATGTTTGGCCGTTTAGTTTGGTTGGAATCAATTAAGCTAGGAAGTATTCTAGTCTGATGACTCGCAGTGTATTCAACATTCTCTAGAAAGTTGACACCATTATATTATATTTGCCTTATCCCGAAGGATCTTTTTTAAAGCGCGCCAACTAAATCATAATCAACACTAAATAAAATTTTTGGAAAATATTTCACTCAACGCTTAAAAAAAACATGAAATTTTTTAACAAAAACATTTCTCTTTTTGCAGAAGCTAATTGATTTTATCCGTGTGAATAGCCATGCCCACTGCTATGCCAATTTAATGTCTCCACCAATAGCACAACAAATCTTAACTTCAATAAAAATGATCATGGGATTAGATGGTTCGGACATTGGTAGTAGAAAAATTGAGCAACTAGCTCGGAATACACCTTATTTCCGACGACGATTGGCCCAAATGGGTGTCATTATCTATGGCCATGAAGATTCTCGTGCTGTACCGATGCTCGTCTATCTTTTCTTCAAAATTGGAGCTGTAGTTCGAACACTTACTTTCCATAAGGTAGCTGTTGTTGGAGTTGGGTTTCCTGCCACTCCAATTATGGAAGGACGTATACGTTTTTGCTTATCACGGCCTCACACTAAAGAGCAGCTTGATTATGCCTTACAAGTGATTGATGAAATAAGTGATTCAGTTGGCCTAAAGTATTCATGTTAACTAAGAGATTCTAATCCGATTATTTATTAAGTTAAAAGGAATAAATAAATAATAATAAATAAAGGAATAAGGTCATTTTATAATTCGTTTAATAAGAATGTCATTTATTTGAGGTATCTTCTCATATATATATAAGTACAAAGTTAGTTACTAAAGATCTATTATATTTCTATCACTAAAAATAAATAAGTAAAGCAAAATTGGAAGATGTTTTATTTTATTTCAAAAAAATCAACATCCATTAAAAATCGCAGTGTTAAAAAGCGACAAAAATTTTGTTTCCGGCCTGTGGGAAGAAATTTCAGAAAAGATGGTACCTACTTGGCACAACATGTCACCAATGGAAAAAAATGAAAAAGGTGAGCACAATTAAATGAAAATATCGGAGGTTTAAGACATAACTGCTGGGTTGTTACCCTTTTTGTGAAACTTTTTTATTATTCGAAGAATAGGTACTGACGTTAAGGAGAATTTAGTTGTGAAAAAGAAAGCAGTTTAAAAGTGTTAGTATATTTATTGAATGGTTTTAATGATTAATACACTTCATACAGGAGCTTGAGAAACTTTTATTTTTAAGTAAAAATTCGAATACAAATATAATTTCTTTCTTAGGTCATAGCATTTTGATTTTATATCAAATTTATATTTTTTCATATTGCCATGGTACTGAACCTTGAGGTGAATTAAAATATTTTACAAAATAATCCCTTGCTGTTGAACCATCATGAGATCCACGTACATTGGTTATATTAGGTTTTGTCAACGAACACTCATACAAAGTGTCTTCATACCTTATCCCATCACCAAATTGTGAAGGATGCAACAGGCTTTAATAATATTATCGCAAAATGAGAGATGCACGTCAAGTGGTCTATGTAGTATCCTCCATTTATTACTTAAGATTCCAAAGGAGCATTCCACCATTCTTCGGGCTCTAGTAAGACGATAATTATATATTTTTTTGTCCGTGGACAAATTTCTTCGTCCAAATGGACGCTGTATGTGGTCTGATAAGGCAAAAGCTTCATCGGCTACAAACACAAATGGCATGCATTTCCCCCCTTTGTCATTTGGGAGCAATTGATCTGGTGGTAGATCCAGTTGACCATTGTTTAGCTTTTTCCCAAAGTTTGATCGCTGAAAAACATGGGAGTCATTTGCACTCCCATGGGATCCAACGTCAACGGATAGGAAACAGTAATCCGCGTCTGTAACTGCCATAAGAACCAATGAAAACTAATTCTTGTAATTCATATACTTCGATCCAGATTTAGATGGCTTTTGGACCCTTATATGTTTGCCGTCACTTGCTCTTACACAATTGGGGAAATTTGTACTTGTTAAAAATTTGTCAGCAACCTGTTTCAAAGTATCTTCTGTTTGTTCCGGCATGTAATGAGGGGGGTTGCAGGGGGCAGCATGCCCCCCTTTACATACCTATCTGTTAGTACACCGTGCTATCAATTCAAAAAAACTTGTTTTAGGCTCAAAAAATGAAATATAAAAAAAAGTAGGGTTAAGTCCGAAAAAGAAAATATTTTTTCTATGACTTAAAGGTGTTTCCTCGCCTTAATATTTAAAACATGTTCTATTGAGACCCCTACTTAACTGTAAAAAAAAAATCAGACCGAAATTCGTGCTGTCGTAATGGAAAGTCGCCCCAAATTATTCAAAAATACAATGTTTTCTTTTATATTTTTGGTCAAACTTCAAAACAAATAGAAAATTTTGAAGACATGTTTTCGCCGAGAACTCAGTAAACAAAAAACTGTAAAATCAGGCCAAGCAGCTACTAAGCGGCGCAAATATGTTTACTTCGAGCAATTATCTTTCCTTTTGTCCTCGATGGAAACCGCCCAACCGTCAGCAATTGTGAAATTAAAGAATTTGATGAAAAATTGGAAGTATTCTTAACAGAAGCACAGAATACACCCAAAATAACCTAACAGATCCAAGCCATCGAGAAAGAACTAATAGAGAGAACCAACTTCGACGGTTGCTCTCTTTTTGCCTACAAGCTGTGATTAGGCCACCAACTTGCATATGTATTAACTCCATATAAAAAAAATGTGGGGAACGAATCCTTATGCAAGTTTGTGCACATACTCACCACGAGAGAGAAAAAACTTTTCTCTCTTTTCTCTCTGCTCACCACCTTCTAAAAATGGCGACCACCTTTGAAAAATGGCGGATGTAGTCAGCTGTTCAGAGGTGTTCAAAGAAAATTCAAACTTGTGTATGAACAACTTTTTGGTACTCTCATTGTGTTCGTTTGAGAGTAATATCATTCGAATATGAAGTGAAATTAATTACTCTTGTTAGGTGCCAGAACAATGAAGATTTAGAAACAATTCTAAATTACGCATTTAGATAAATAATTAATTAATTAATAGTTATTTGAAGCCAGTTTTAATCATTAAGTAAGTAAAATAAATTATGTTGTGCAACAGTCCAATGAGAATTAGGACCTAGGAACATAAAACTCTGAAAACACTGCAACTATTATTTGTATTATTAGCTGCGTTTATGCGTTTAATTTTCGCTCAGACCGTTGAAAGATGCAAAAAAAACTGAGATTTGTTTCAATTTTCCGAGTTTATCGACTTAATTTTGTCGATGCGAGAGTTGCAGGAACATTGAAAACGAGAGTTACAGAATGTAAACATGGAACATTGAAAACATTTTTATATACTCATCTCTTTTTTCCATTCCTATTTTATTTGTGTGTACTCGTTGTTTATTTTCTTTACATTACTCACGACATTTCCAAAATGCTGAAAATAAGTGATTTAAATAGACACTTTAACACGTCGACTTGTTACTTCTGTTGCCAATTTTCATTGCATAAGATTTGTGAATAGGTGATAAGCTATTCTTACTGCTTTCCCCTAAGGTAGTGTGTTGCTTTTAAAGGCTTAACTACATAAGCCGAAAAGTACTTTTGTACAAAAGTAAAAATATTTGTATTCTCGCTAGTTCAGTGGTTTTGTGAAAAGAATATACAAATTTGTTCTTTAACCAAAATTTAAGTCTCATGCATCATTTTTATAAGTTTTCCAGTTCTAAGTATTTATATCTTATCTTTCAGTTATATAGCGACAAAGAAAAATCTGTCAGGGAAAGTTCTAACTACAGATTTTCTGAAAGTGCATTGTGGCTTATTCATAGTGCTAAACTTTTTAGGCTATTCATAAATAAATGCAAATCAAAGTTAAGGGCTAAACCTGAATAACTATAAACATAGAAAATGCTGTGTTCAAGTAATTATTATCACAGCCAAATTTTATAATTGATTTTTATGGTGTATAAAAAAGTTGAAAAAGTAATTCATGACAAATAAATGTTACGTTAACACTAAGTTCTAGAAAATATCGATTGATACCGCAATTGCAGAAGATATGGATATTTTATATAAATATTCCCGATAAACTATAGAACTTTATTATTTCCGCCTTTTATAATTCAATGTAAAATAATTCAATGCAGTATATTTTAGATAATACAGTAGTTAAGTTAATAGTTAAGGTATTACTATTGAAATAAACATAACATTCATTTATAAAAAACATGTACTCGTTCATATATACAAGTAAAGTCTAATCTAAAAAGCCTTAACCTTGTTAAACACTTTCTGCACACATCCTTTCTTGTTTTGGTTGTTCCTGCCATCTATCTGTAACTTAGAGAAAAAGAAGAGAAAAACAAATTCACCACGAACTACCGGTATAACTTCTTCCGTTATTTATTGACAAACAAAAATGTTTTGCTAGAATTAATTTGAATTATAGGAGTATTTTTGTAGATATAAAAACGACAAGATGTTAGCAAAATTAAAAAAAAAATTCATGAGAATTACAAATATTATAATGAGACTTTAAAAAACATAGCCTTCTTGGCTATCAATAAACAAAAATGAGAAATGTCGCATTTCCCGGAAATGATGTTTTTTAGAAAAAATTGGCATAAATAGCAGTCAATTATTTATTTGTGCACATTTTTAAATGTCTAGAAATGTTCATATACAAGGAACTACATTGAGCTCACTCAAATGAGTAATAATTACATATACTTCACCATTTGCAGCGGGTATTATGTTCGCAAACAATTTAAGTAAACAAAATAAGGCACTAATAAATAATTAAATATGTTTTTTGTTCAACTTTACTAAATCATACTTAATATTATAAATGCGAATGTAAGTTTGTTTGTTACGCTTTCACGCAAAAACTACTTAACCGATCATCATGAAACTTTGCACATACACTCTTGAAGGTATTAGAAGTAACATAGGATACTTTTTATTAAAAAAAAAAATTTACGAAAAATAAGAAAATTGTTTGTCAAAATATCGTCATGTGGATCTCATTGCTAATGTTTTTCCGGAATTGCAACAAAATTTGTGTAGTGATCAGTGGTTGTGTGCAAGAGCAATATTAGCACCAAGAAATGAAATTGTAAATATGATCAACACTGACATTTTAAACGAGGTTCAAGGAGAAATGAAGGAATATTTGTCAATGGATACAATTATGGATACGGAACTAAGTACTTCATATCCTGTGGAGTTTTTAAATTCACTTGAACTATCGGGTGTACCGTCACATAAACTTCAATTGAAACTAAATGTACCAGTAATGCTTATGCGAAATCTAGATGCTCCTCGGCTATGTAATGGAACAAAGCTTCGGATATCAAAATTGGGACAGAACATACTTGGTGCTACTATTTTAACAGGTGTCGGTAAGGGAAATAGTGTTATAATACCTCGGATACCAATTATTCCCACTGACCTTCCATTCCAATTTAAAAGGGTTCAGTTTCCCGTCAAGCTTAGCTTTGCTGTTACTATGAACAAGGCACAAGGACAAACATTACAGGTAGCAGGAGTGCATTTAGAAAACCCACGCTTCTCTCATGGTCAACTTTATGTAGCCTGTTCACGTGTATCTAATGCCCGGAATTTACACATATTTGCATCCGACGGGAAAACTTATAACATTGTCTATAAAAATATCTTAAATTAATACTTTCGTATTTTATTTTTTTAAATTGTTAGAATTCAGAATTATTTATTTTTGTTACGGTGAAATATATTTTAACATTTGTTGTTGCATTTCAATAAGCATATATTAAGGTGTTGAAACTTCATTGTCTGTAGTAATTTTTAAAAATTGTTGATCTCAGCCAAGCAATAAAATTTAGTTATTATATTGACTCATTTCTATTATTATACCCTTACCCTTTATCTCTCATACTTATTTAATTTCTCCACTGCGGGCGAAGCCGCGGGTAAAAAGCTAGTTTAATATACATTTACTTTATTTTGATTGAAATTAAAAAGCTATATAAATCTTAAAATTAAAACCATTGAACGCAGCCATGAAACTCCACTACACTTTCAAAACTAAGTAATTTGATTGGTCACTTTGCATCATTTTAATCACATTTCTTACATTTCGTCCTTAGAAGGCAAACCGAAATGTCAGTCTGTGATTCCCATTTTGGTAAATAGAGTATTTTTGGCTTTGTTCAGAGTGTTAAAAGAAAGTGTTTCTAATTTGAGGGTATTTTTGTTGGTTTCACAAACACTTTCTTACAGTTAGTCCTCCGGAGTTGGTAGCCAAACCGAAATGACAGCCAAGTCTTATCATCCTTTTAGTTAATTATTTTTGCTTTCTGGATTTTACTTTAGAACTAAAAAAAAACACTGGGGGGGGAGACCTAATTTTGTACGAATTTAAAAATTTTGTTTTTCATCCCGAATTGGTGTATGATTAAGTTTGAATTTAAAATATAACTTTTCAATGTCAAGTAAATAAACCTTGACATAAAAATACCTATTATTTCGTTATTTTGTCCGAGAATTGCTTTACGTTGGAAAGAAAAAACAAGTAAAAACATCACTAACATTGGATAGAACTTAGACTGAAAACAACAATGGATGCGTGCTTGGCTGTGGAAAAAGAACTTAATCGAGTTATAACAAAATTTACAGGAATTCGTGAGTACAGTGAACTTGTTATCACAGACGTTGTTCAGTTGCTGAGTGAGATACAAAATGCGCTTAATGAAGTTGGCCAACCAACAGATGCAGTTGTTACAGAAAGCCAAATAAAAATTATAGCTGAAGCCATGCATAAAACTAACGAAAAATTACAGCGAATATCTGCTGAGCACCGAGAATTGCATGGCACGGTTAGTAAAGTAGGTAAAGTTGTCGACAAGAACTTTGTTTCGGATTTCACAGCCACAACAAGAACCGATGCCTTACAAAATGATCAGAATATGATGCTTTTAAATAAAGTCATGGCCAAGCATTATTGTCGCCAAGGTATGGATGAGGTTGCTCAGTCCTTGATAAAAGAGTCTAGAATGCAACCCGACGTAGCGCAAGAAGTTTTTGAATCAGAAAGCAGCTTTGCAGACATTTATAAAATTTGGAAGTCAATTCAAAAACATGATTTGCAGCCAGCGCTAGAATGGACTGCCAACAACTCGGATGAATTAGTTGAAAAAAATTCGTCTTTGGAGTTTAAGCTCCATAAATTAGCGTTTTTGCAGATTGTATCACGTGGTATGGAGGCTCAAGGCGAAGCTATTGCATATGCTCGAAATAATTTTAGCAAATTTGTCGATCGCTTTGGAAGCGAGATTCCCAATTTGATGGGAACATTCATTTATTTACCAAATGGAATCGAAAACTCCCCCTACAAACACTTAATCTCTCCGGAGATGTGGACGGAAGCATCTTACATATTTTTAAAAGACGCGTGCCATACACTTGGAATAAGTAAGAACTCTGTGTTGTCTGTTGTCATCAACGCTGGATGCACTGCTTTGCCTGCTCTTCTAAATATAAAACAGGTAAGGCAAATTTGAAATAGGTTTTTCTTATTAAATTCAATTTTTCATTTAAAGGTTATGCTCTCAAGACAAGTGCTAAGCATATGGAGTGGCCGAGATGAATTACCTATTGAAATAGACCTAGATCCAGAGTATCGATATCATTCAATATTTGCTTGTCCCATATTAAGACAACAAACTTCTGAAGACAACCCACCAAAGAAATTAACATGTGGTCATGTAATATCTAGTGACGCTTTGCTTAAACTCAGTAATGGACCCATTCTCAAGTGTCCTTACTGTCCGGTTGAACAGAACTCTGATGATGCAGTTCGAATTTGGTTTTAGAACACCTACTCGATATATAAATTTCGTCTTAACGTTTATTATATCTATACTTATTAGTTTATTATTTTTTTGTCTTAAACTTTGTTTCTTGCACTCGGATATACATATTTTATGAACAAAATATAAGGACTTCATTCATAATTTCCACATTTTTAAACTCTGAAAAAAAAGTAGTTCATATTGCAACCATTGAATAAATGTGTATGTAGGTAGAAGTGACACCGAGTTTTTAATACATATATAAGGTGGAGCAACAGTCCATAGAGAACCAGGCCTAGTGACTTACAACTCTCAACCATTCATATGAGCGAGTCAAGTCAGGGATGAAAGGAACATACAGTTTTAATGCCGAATCCGAACGACTACAGAAATCAGCATTCATAGTAAGAATTACTCTTGGGAGGATTTGTCATTTTCTCGCAAGAGGTACCTGTGAAAAAACAGGCATTGAACCCAAGACCTCTGGCATGACACTCCCACGCACTAACTATCATGTCACGGGTATTACACCGAGTTTTTAAACAACTTGTTTTATTGATATGCGGTAATTTTTAAATCTTATAATAGGCGTTTTTTTTTCTTCTTTGTTATAGAGTTATAAAAACCAGTGGTTGGTAGTTTGAAAGCACAAAGTCTGTATTTCAAAATTGATTTTTTTTAAGATGTTCTGAATCTTCTGGATGTAATTTCAAGTGTTAGCTCCATAAGTGCTTCAGAGGATTCTGATATGGACAAAGAGGTGCATCCTTAATGTAAAAAAATCCTTTAAACAATTGATGCATTCGATGAGTGATTTTAGATTTTTGCCTTTCAAGAAAAAAAGTTGAGGAACTTGTTTTTCATAAAAGCAAGGTATTCGCAATCTGAATCTGCAAATTTATCATATTCTAATGGTGGTAAGGCAAGGTTGAACAGAAAGAAATCTCTCTGCATGTACATCTGATACATCAGCAAAACTTTGACATAGGCCGCTAGGAAATTTATTCGGTATTTCGAAATCTTCCGCATGGATTATTGTTTTGAGAGTAACTTAATTTCTAATTGGAATTGGACGAATATGTAAAATGGCCTCAAGGCGCTACTATATATGAAGTTGGAGGTAAAATTGTATTTAATGACAATTTTTTTTACACAAAGGTTGGCACCTATCCGCTTTATAATTTCAATTACAAATTCATCGAAAAATCGAATAAAATGCACAAGTGGGTTGCATGAAGTTGCTCATGTATCCAAAGAGACTGTTTAAAAAAACATTTGCTGTATTTTAAAATTTAAAAATGTACCTGCAAAAAAAAATTGTTTTTCAAAAAATTTAAATGTCATTTGATTAAAAAATAAACTGAAATTTTCAAAACTTTTATTTGAAAATCGTTAGAGCTATTTTTTTGAATTCATATTTTATATACATACATATGTACATACTAGGGATGTTGCGAATATTCGCATCCGCAATTGCGGATTATTCGCAATAATTCCAACATCCGCATCCGCATAAATTGATGCGGAGTTTTTTGCGGATGCGGATGTTTTTAAACGCTTTTTTTTTCAAATTTGTAGTTGCAATCAAAATAGACCCTTTCACCCTTAGTAAAACTGTTAAATTCAAAAATCTCGGCCCCAAGTAGGCGACGACAAAAGCAACAACAAGTGATATGCAATGGTCACAGATTGGAGGATATAAAAGCTCTTGCTAGCTAAGTGGTCAGAGGACACAGTTTATTTTTATATATTTAGTGAAAAAGTGATACAGAACATAAATGCCGCCACCAACAAAAAGCATCATCTGGATTTATTTTAATTTAAACAAAAATGATCCTGACAAGTCCGAGTGTAAAATATGTCGTAAAACATATTCACGAAAAGGACGCACGACTTCTTCATTGAATAACCACCTGAAGTCAAAGCACCCAAAGGGAGAGAGAAAAAACTAAATACATATGTATGTACATATGTATGTACAACATAACTTATTAATATACGTTTTACATTTCGATTTCGTAAAAAAACTAACGTCCCATTTTCGAAAAAAAAAAAATGTTTAATACGTTTTTAAAAATCGAAATATTTATTGTTGACATTTTTAATCTTTATTATTGAAATCGATTGATTAGTTCTTGAGAAAACTTAAAAATAAAAAAAACGGTTCTATTTGGAGCAATACAAACATATTTTTTTTATTGAAAAGAGCCAAGTTAATATATAAAATTAAGAGAAATTAAAAAAAAATGTAAATAAATTACATCCTTAATATTTCTTGTGTTATAATGACTGAGTTTTAGTATCTACGGATAATCTTTTAAAACGTAGTACAAGAACAACTTCGGATCCTGTTCTATATCTGAATCTATTTTAAAGATCCGAAAATAAGTTTTCACTCTGGCGTGTAGGGAGTACAAACTGTAGTGTAAAGAAAAAATACATTATTTACATGAAAAATAAACAAACATACGAAACAAAGAGACTAGGATACAATACTATACAATATATTAAACAATGTCCTCTTTTCAATGGAGGACAATAAATACATAATGGGTGATTTTTTAGGAGCTTGAGAACTTTTTTTAAAAAAAAAACGCATAAAATTTGCGTAAAGCGCGAAACACATTTCGAACCGAACACTGATTTTGGTAATAAAATTCAATGATTTGCAAGCGTTGCTCGTTAGTAAGTCTATTCATGATGAAATGTCAAAGCATACTGAGCATCTTTCTCTTTGACACCATGTCTGAAATCCCGCGTGATCTGTCAAATACTAATGCATGAAAATCCTAACCTCAAAAAAATCACCCGATACCTTTGTATATATAAACTATAGTACTCTTATAGAACACGAATTTTTAGTTCATTGACGGCTGACAGGCGGCGCTCGGAGTACTGAAAATTTGTTGTGCAGATTTCAGAAATTAAAACAAAAACGAGTTGAGGAAAAGAGGGTTTTATCATTTTCTCTCTTGTAAGAAATTAAGAGAGTAAGGGAGGCAAACAAATAATACATTTGCTTATGTTTTTTTTGTGTGTTGTCATGGAGATATTCCTATGTATTGAACTATGTAGGTTTTGTTTTTGTTGCATTTGATTTCAAATTTTCAAATTTATAAAATCTAAAATAATTCAAATTTCTTTTCACAATAAATACACTGTTGTCATATTTTGAATATTGTACATAGTTGTGTGGATGTGCATATTTAAAAATTGGCAACAGATTTTTGTTGTTTTTTTTTCATTTTTTGGAAAGAAACAATACGTTAGGAGGGAAATTCAATTTTGAGTCAGTTACATATGTAGGTATGTAGGGAGGTAGGTACAATTTTTGTTACTCGTAAGTTGGATATGTATTTAGGTACAAATTTGAAAACACTAATTAGATAGTGTTTACAAATTTGTACCTACATATGCACATGTAGGTATAGGTATAGCTTCATTTTTATCATAGGTTATTCGTATTTGGTATTCTATTGTAAGTATAGTTATAAAGTATATTATAGGTACATAGATATGTATATAGAAAAAACTGTAGGTCGACTTTTTCTAAAAATTAATTAATTAAATAAATTAAATTTGAAGACAATAGTTTCAACTGTCCTCGAAATATTCGAAGCAAAAAAAAAACTTATCTACCAATCGTTAGTTAATTTTTGTTTTGTTGAAAAAAGGTGTCAATTAGATCTTTTTTTAAACTTTACCTAATGTAAGAAACAATTAGTTTGAAGCCAGTATCCTCATTTTGGCCAAGATATTCGAGTCGAAGTCAATTTAATTTTCCAAAATTTGATCCATGTGTCGAAAACGTTATTCTTATTTGCATTAAGACATTCTGGACCGATAAAAATAACTTATTATTGGAAGTTAATAATTTTAACTAAAATAATAATAAGAATAATAATGCGACCGAAACTGATAACTTTAAATCCCGTCTGTCGATTTGTCTTTCTTAAACCTTTTACAAAATATTCATAACAATATTTTGTGTAAGATAAATAATTTGAAAGCAATATTTTTCTTTGTTCTTCAATGAAATAGTTTGATTTCAAAATCTTTTTTAGGTTAACGAGATTTTTAGTCGAAAGCCAATTTTTATACCAATTTTGCGTTTTATTTTTTACAAAAAATTGAATGTTATTCTTTTATAAAAAATGTTACTGAATGTCAAAAACAATATAGGTATAAAAATGTATTGCAGTAACCTATCTTCTTCTTAAAATGTATTAACCTAACCTATGACAATCACACTTAGTATGGCCTCATCCCATCTCGGCACAATTCAAACATATGTACGTACAAAAAAGTACAGCTCAGGTTTTTCCATACTACTATCAAAAAAAAAAAAAACTATCTAATGCAGACGAAGTCGTGGGTAAAAGCTAGTAATAATTATAAAATTAAACTATCTATAAGTACCCATGTATATAATCAAATTAATTTTAACTTTAAAAATACTGCAAATGAATTTCTAATTTTATGTTCAATATCATTTTAATTACAAAGTATCTAGTTACCTACATTACATACCACCTATTAACTCTTTCAAAATGTGATTCTTATTTTTATTTTTTTTTTGTCAATGAACTGTTTTTAAATTCTAATAAAAAAAAACGTAAAAAGTATTCAAATTTTGCGTTAAAAATGATTTTTGTACGGCTAACGACGTTCTGATTTCAGTGTTCGGAAACAGGAAACTCTTGTTCGGCTTCAGGCAACAAGTGTTCGATAATAGGCAAAAATGGTTGGTTTAAATTTAATCTCATTTCTTTTTTTAATGATAATTTTTATGGGAAAAACTACTATCATCCATAAAAATATTTCTTTTCTCTCCAAAGTCCATAAACTGTTCGGTAACCGGTGCCACGACCCTATTAAATTCTTTAAAAGATATTTGAGTCGAAAATCAATTTTTACCAACTTTTAGATGTTTTTTTAGGTTTTTATATTAAAAAAAACTGTCAATTCGATTTTTATCAAAATTATAACAGATGTCGAAAACGTTTTTATATTATATTAATAGATATGAAAAGTTTATTATGTGTTTCAATTTGCCATTAGTTTGACGAAAGTGTCACTTTTGATGTTTTTGGGACTTTTTATTCTTGAAATTCGTGTTTAAATCTTAATTTTAGAGCTTCCAAAGCAAATTCACTTCAAAAAGTAGTTTTCTTTCATTTTTAAGATATTAAAAGATTTTGTATTTAATAGGAAATCCATTGTGAAATAAAAACCACTTTAAGAATGTCTTACAATATTTATTTGCTTCAAATCGCTTTTTGGTAAATATCGTTAAATTACTAAAAAATCTTTAGATAAAGTCTTTAATTATGCAACTTAACTTAAGAGGTGTGAAATCCATTACGGCAATAGGTACTATAAGTTTTGAACTCAAGGGAATTTCTAAGAAAATGAAAAAAATAGCTTCCAGGGGGGTTTCATCACCCCTAAACAACCCCCCTGGATCCGCCATTGACTTTTATTTGTCTTCTTTTCAAATATACTTACATACCTGTATTGATAGCGTATTCTTTTCATTTCAATAATAATAATTCCTACTTTCATTTGACCTAATATACACATGTATGCAGATGCATATATACCTAAGAAAAACAAAACATTGTACCTATTTTCTTTTTGTTTTGAAAATATGTATTTCAACGTATTTTTGTTGTATTCATTGGCAATCGGCAAACCGGCAACAGTTACAAAATTTAAATTTGAATTGGTATTTGGCTTATTGGTATTTGTCTTTATTATTGCTTTATACATAAATAAATAAACAAACAAATGTCTCTTTATTGTCCCCTCCAACCATAGCTACTTTTGTTTTCATTCTTCTCTTTTTGTATTGTCAAATTGTCTCTTAATTTCCTCAATTAAAATTCTGCACAAACTTTGCAGATTTAATTCATTGACGTTAGGCCAGACGTCGCTTCGTTCGTTCCTCTTCATGATTGTACCCATAGAGGAAATATATTATCTAGAGTCGCGACTTAATGGGTTTGCTCTCTTTCGGCCTACAAACTAAATTGAGCGAATTTTGCCCATTAGCATAAGCATGTGTTAGTTGTCCCGTGCATTTCTAATGGGAAAATGCAGATTCTATGTAGTTGTTACGGGCTTTTAAGAGAGTTACCTCAAACAAAATTTGAGGGTGTTTCAGGCAAGACGGGTACCAGTCGGGACTCTAGATAATATATTTCCTCTATGATTGTACCTTTGTATATATAATCTATAGTACTCTTATGGAACACGAATTTTTAGTTCATTGACGACAGACAGGCGGCGCTCGGAGTACTGAAAATTTGTTGTGCAGATTTTAGAAATTAAAACAAAAAAGAGTTGAGGAAAAGAGGGTTTTATTATTTTCTCTCTTGTTAGAAATGAAGAGAGTAAGTGAGGCAACAAAATAATACAGTTGCTTATGTTTTTTTCTGTGTGTTGTCATGGAGATATTCCTATGTATTGAACTATGTAGGTTTTGTTTTTGTTGCATTTGATTTCAAATTTATAAAATCTAAAATAATTGAAATTTCTTTTCACAATGAATACACTGTTTTCATATTTTGAATATTGTACATATGTAGTTGTGTGGATGTGCATATTTAAAAATTGGCAACAGATTTTTGTAGGTTTTTTTTGCATTTTTTGGAAAGAAATAATACGTTAGGTAGGGAAATTCAATTTTGAGTCAGTTATGTAGGTATGTAGGGAGGTAGGTACAATTTTTGTTACTCGTAAGTTGGATATGTACTTAGGTACAAATTTGAAAACACTAATTAGATAGTGTTTACAAATTTGTACCTATGCACATGTAGGTATAGGTATAGCTTCATTTTTATCATAGGTTATTCGTATTTGGTATTCTATTGTAAGCATAGTTATAAAGTATATTATAGGTACATAGGTATATAGAAAAAAACGGGGAGAGTACGATAACTTAGGCGACAAAGTTTAATGACGGATTTGTATGGAACAGTTAAAAACAAGCATTTTTTACTATAGGAGGGGGGGTCTATCTCCCCCCGTTTAGGCGGTAGGGGCAGTTAAAAAAAATATGTACATTAAATGGAAAAAAAAAATAATTAAAAAATAACGGTAATACCCTCAATTAAGTGTTATACCTTTTTTTAAAGCCAACACTTTTGTCTATTAGCTTGTTTTTAAATTACGCATACGCAAATACCATTATTACTATCAAAATAAGACCACTCAAGCAAAAAAAAAGAATTAAATTAAAATAGTAGTTGTGGTTATTTTCAATTTTCTCAAAAACTAAAAGACATAAAATCATCTTGAGTTCGAAATTATTTACGAATGCAAAACTTGCCTACCTACATAATATGACGCAATTAAAAAAAATAATTTCAGACCATGATTTTCTAAATTGTGAAATTAAGTCTTAAATTGACTTTAAATATCTGAAGAATCCTTCATCTTAACAAGGTTATAACACCAAGGTTGTGAAACAACATGAGTAATTATCATTGGCATAATTTTGCGTTTAATGTTAACAAATTATTGGTTGGTGAGTGGCACAAAAAAACTTCGAAATCGTATAAAAGAAAATTTCAAATCAATACAAAAAATACCTACTTCGACACTACATTTAAGAAACTATACTTACTAATAGCACAGATAAGAAACTATAGTTAAGTTTATATAGTTCCTTATCTGTGCTAATAGTTAATAAGTTAAAAAAACTTTCAATTGGATTTTCCTAAAAGTCACACATCTTAAAATAGACGAGCTGACAAAATTGTATTAAAGGTACCTACAACAACAAACAACGTATATAGGTACATAGGTACCTACCTACCTAAATATAAACTACATTTGTATGTCCTGTAATGTGCCCGCTAAGGTGTATAGTTAACACTTATTTATTATAAGGGATACAATAAAAGTAGGATTGGAACATAAATAAAAGACACAAATTTCAATTATCAAACTATTTAAATTATCTGGACCAACATAAAGAATGCATTTTTCTTTGTATTTTAAACTATGTAGGTACATATTTATAAATACTGTACTTACATACCTATCAACTAATCTCAAACAAAGTGCAAAGTGTACGGATATTATCAGTGTCCTGATACTAGCATGAATTCCCTATGGTATTTCATGAAATACCTGCCTACCTACCAATACCTTTTATATTTAAAATTTGAATTTAAAATCAAACCCACATACAACCTGAAAAAAAATCACCTACCAATTGATATCTATCTACCAAAAAAAATCTTTAAAGCTCAAACAAATCTAATCTTCAACTATTGAAGAAAAACTTAATGCCAAATAAAAGCAAAATACCTACCCACCAGCCAAAATATACATAACTATAACCAAACGTATAACCTTTGTATATAGAGTGGAATAGTACAATCATGACGAGGAACGAACGCAGCGACGTCTGGCCTAACGTCAAGGAATTAGATCTGCAAAGTTTGTGCAGAATTTTATTTGGAAAAATTAAGAGACAATTTGAAAATACAAAACAGAGTTATAAAATAAAAGAGAAGAATGTAATCAATATTGAGATTGAGAGAATAAAGAGAAATTTTGTTGTATCTTTATTTAATAAAGACAAATACCAATAAGCCAAATACCAATTCAAATTTATTTTGTACTGTTGCCGGCTAGCCGATTGCCCATAGAGAAATATACTTATATAGGTAGATATATTTCTCTATGCGGTTGCCAATGAATAGTACAAAAATACGTTAAAATACGTCTTTCAAAACAAAAAGGTAGTAGGTGCAATGTTTTTGTTTTTCTTTTTTCTTTTTCATAGGTAATTTCCTGTATTTGATAAAATGAAAGTAAGTATTATTAATAAAAAGAAAAAAATACGCTATCAATATAATATGTTGTTGGGTACATATACTTAAAAAAAAGACAAATAACACTATGGCTAAATCTATAGGAATAGATATAGATTAGGAATTTTAAGGAAATTATGTAAAATTGAATTTCATGTGAATTTTAATTTAAAAATAATGATTTGATATTAGGTATTAAATGGATTCACATGAAATTGCATTTCAAATAACCATGAAAGCATGAAATTTTACTTCACGCAAAGCCTAAATTATTAAAAGTTCATGTGAAAACTAATAAAATATAGTTTTGAAACTTTGAAATGTATTTCAGTTGAATTGAAAAAGTAAAAAATAATATGGACATAATAGAATTTCAATGGTAAATCTTTGTAATTGCACTTTTCAATTTGCACACCCAAGATTAGTAATGCGAATCGCACTATTTAATTAATTTTGTTTCGACTGAAAATAAAAATTAACATTCCTATATTCTTTTATAACTTATTATTGCAATACAATAACTCCCTTATAAAACATTTTATTTGTTAAATAATTTTCAAAAGTGGCAGCCTTGCACCATTCTTCAAATTGCAAGTTTTTTAAATCAAGGCAGCCGCTTTTTTGCACTACTTTTTCCGTTGATTGCAAATTGTGATAGAAATAGAACAATTTGTGCTTAAGTTCGTTTGCGCTACCCAATATTATAAAGATTTAAAATACCTAAACATAAATACAATATTTTCGTGTTTGGTGATAGTTTTTTTCAAAACTATTCGTTAAAACTTAAATACCTACCTACTTTCAAATTAGATTCCTCTGCCCATCGCGAGTGAATTATAAAATAGTTAAAAAGTGCTGATTGTGATATTGCGTATAAGTATACACATACATATAGTATTCTATAGTAATTGTGGTGACTATAAACAATTTATTTTATATATATTATTCATTTTTCTAGATTAATTTTGAGTATTAACTTTTAATTGCAATTTTATGAAATTCTAGGTATTTTTTGTTTGGTATCCTTCAAATTATAGGGTATTATATTAAAGTTTGGTATTTCTGTCATTAAGAATTTTATTATATTTTCATTTAAAAAATTATTATTATTAAAATTATTACTTCTTAGTTGCTGCTTTTTTAATTTAATAACATATTTATTGCTTTTTTTGTTTCTATTGCTAATTTTGCTTGCTTTTATTTTAAGATTTACGTTTTGCATACATTTTTACTTTTGATTTACTTTCAACCTGCTGCCTTTAATTATTTACTTTGTACCCTATTTTGTCCGTGTTTTTTTGTTCTTTATTTTTTCACTATGGTCTTGTGTGGCTATTCGGGGTGTGGGGTATCGAAAAATTCCCCAAATTTCGTTTCCTTTTTTAGAGTTCCAGACGATTATCGCAGACCAATTTGGTTAAAACATGGAAATATTTCAAACAAGCAGAAAATACCAAAAGTATTTTCTATGTGTGAGAAACATTTCTATGAAAAAGATATAAAGGTTTATTCAACTTTTAAACTTTTGAACCAAAATGCTCTGCCGATATCTTCTGCCTCTATTTGTGTTTGTTCGGAAAAATCCTTAGACTCATCGTGCATTCGTATAATGAATGCATGGAGAACCCGGAAGCAGCGAGCCTCCACGGCTACCTCTGCAATCCGGGGTTCTGAGGATCCGACACAAGTTATGCCTGCACCTCCACCTCCAGCCAAACCTTCAGTAGTTGTTGCCAGTCCAGCCGTATCAATTAGTAATATGGCTGGAATTGATTCAGCAACATATATTCGAAGATTCTCTTTAGAACCCGTAGATGCTGTTTTAGAATTTTTACCGGAACAAATTCCTTCTCCAGGTCGTGTTTCCTATAAATTTAGGGAACCCGAGAACACACCAACAACAACGAAACCACATATTAACAGAGCCCTCTTCGATACTCCTCCTGCACAGGCAGCAAATCGAGAGTACAAATTAAGGAAAGGATTAGATGAACATATGGACTTTTCCGATGAGCTTCGGATATTCATCACCTCCCAACTCTTCCACAAGGCCAACACACCTTGGATATCTAAAGAAAAAGATTTATTTTTAAAATTTTTCTTTAAGTCACCGACGTGCTACAACTTCATGTTGAGCTCTGGATTCAAGCTGCCATCGGTAAGCACCATTTACCGATGGCATTCAGAAATCCGGTTGCCAACTGGATTTAGCGATAGGATAAAGAACCTCCTTATTGACAAAGCAAAGGATTTGCCACCGATGGATAGAAAATGCGTATTGCTGTTCGACGAAATGGCGATAAAGAAGGAATTGGAATATAATATCAAGGATGATATTATTTATGGATACACCGACTTCGGAGAATTCGGTAGAAGCAATATTGTAGCCTCTAAGGTAATGGTGTTTACTCTTAGAGGCTTAAATAAAAATTGGAAGCAAACGATTGCATACTACGTGGGATCACCAGAGTCTGAAACATTATCGAAGATGTTGGTCACAATTATTACAGCAGTAATACATTGTGGCCTTTCAGTTGTCGCAACAAGCTGCGATCAAGGAGCTTCGAATGTTTCAGCTTACCTCAGGCTTTTAATACTTACTCCGCTTACAAACCCATATGTGGATATCGAAAATCATAGAGTTTTCTTGCTCTACGACTATCCACATATGTTTAAAAGTGTGCGTAACACTTTGCTTAAATATACAATTTCAATAGGAAATGATGTCGTAGATTGGCGTATTTTGGAGAAGATTTTTGAAGAAGACTCGAAAGGAACGTTTCAAGTTTTCTTCAAACTTACCAAAGCGCATATCCGACCAAGTTCTTATGAGAAAATGTCTGTTAAGCTCGCGACACAGGTTTTCAGTGCTAATGTGTACTCGGGAATAATGTACGCTATTAACATTAATTTTTTTAAGACGGAACAAGAAAAGAGAGTTGCGGAGTCAACAGCCATTTTCATCAAGAGGATGAATGACTTGTTTGACAATCTCAATACCGGACATTTATACTCTAGGAACCCCCACAAGCAAGTTATATCGGAGTCCACAGATACCCTGGATGCAATCAAGAGTGCAAGGGAGTGGATATCAACTTGGAGGTGTAGCGGCAAAACAAAACAACTACCTTGCTTTAAAGGATTAATGCAAACCCTCTTGGGAATAGAGAAGATGTGGGAGCATTATAAAAGTGATGAACAGAGCTATTTTCTGCTTTCACATCTAAATACAGATGTGGCAGAAAATTTGTTTTCCATGGTGCGCTCAAACAGAGGATCCTACGAGAGGAATCCATCAGCTTGGAGATTCATACGGAATCTAAAGCAAATAATATTCCAGCATTTGTCTTCAGCGGAGAATTCTGGATACCAGGATTCTGGAGCTGAACCGCTGCTGCAAATAGCTGACGCAACAGCTTCAGAGAATGATCCCACATACAAAGAGTTTGTGTTCGAAGAGCAGCCAGATGAACCATTGGAAAACGAGGACGTCACAATGGAGGATAATGAAGTAGGAAAGAAACTTCAGAGGGGAGCTGCTGCATATTACGCCGGATTCGCAGCAAAAAAGCTTAAGAAGAGATTGAACTGCGATGCGTGTGCGAAGTTCCTCATTGATAACAACGAAGAGGATAAGGAAAGGCAAGAGACGTTTTTAATAAAACTGAGAGCCTATGAGAGCAGAGCAACAACTTCGGAGTATGGAAAATTGACAGTTCCTTCGATCCGTTTCGAAGAAACTGTCAGTATTGTTGAAAAGATTTTCTTTCAACATTATCCAAAAATGAATATTGTTGAGAAACTGGTGGAAAATTGGATGAAAGAAATCGTAAAGGAAAAATACGCGATTCCATCAACAAGCTGCTCATTATATTATTTTGTATTATTTTGTTGCCTCACTCTCTTCATTTCTAACAAGAGAGAAAATAATAAAACCCTCTTTTCCTCAACTCATTTTTGTTTTAATTTCTGAAATCTGCACAACAAATTTTCAGTACTCTGAGCGCCGCCTGTATAAGCCGTCAATGAACTAAAAATTCGTGTTCCATGAGAGTACTATTCACTCTATATACAAAGGTATAACTACCTTCATATTCTTCTTCATCACAAAGATCTGCACGACAAAAATCCCATCGTAGCTTTGTATACATAATACAAACCATTTTTCATATACAAAGATCGTACGCAAGGAGAAACAGACTTATGAATGTAAATAAAAACAAAAATCCGTACAAAATACTGAACAGCTGATGTAAACATACAAAAACTTCATTCATCCCCTTATTAGACACAATATTGAGCCATTGACGTTTTTCATATATAAATGCATTGATATAAAGAAATTACAAAAACAAATTCATCGACCTTCATATGGAAGCTTAGTATATGAAAACATATACAAGGATAAACTCAAATATAATGAAGGAAATTGTGTCGACTTTTTGGTTGCTAAATTAACTGATCTCCTTATTCTGCTGGCTGCTTATGGGAATGGAAATAATATTTTTCTCTCTTTCCCCCGAGGTCTCTCCAATTTCGATTCTACTGCCAACGACGGCATCCGCTTCACCAAAAAAATTCTTCCCATGAGAGTACTATAGTTTTCATATACAAAGATATTACTATTCCACTTCATATACAAAGGTAATATTATGAAGAGGAACGAACGAAGCGACGTCTGGGCTAACGTCAATGAACTAAATCTGCAAAGTTTGTGCAGAATTGCAGAATTGGGGAAATTAAGAGACAATTTGACAATACAAAACAGAGAAGAATGTAAACAAAAGTAGCTATGGTTGGAGGGGACAATAAAGAGACATTTTTTTGTTTATTTATTTATGTATAAAGCAATAATAAAGACAAATACCAATAAGCCAAATACCAATTTAAATTTAAATTTTGTAAATGTTGCCGGTTTGCCGATTGCCAATGAATACAACAAAAATACGTTGAAATACATATTTTCAAAACAAAAAGAAAATAGGTACAATGTTTTGTTTTTCTTAGGTATATGTATATGCATCTGCATACATGTGTATATTAGGTCAAATGAAAGTAGGAATTATTATTATTGAAATGAAAAGAATACGCTATCAATACAGGTATGTAAGTATATTTGAAAAGAAGACAAATAAAAGTCATTGGCGGATCCAGGGGGGTTGTTTAGGGGTGATGAAACCCCCCTGGAAGCTATTTTTTTCATTTTCTTAGAAATTCCCTTGAGTTCAAAACTTATAGTACCTATTGCCGTAATGGATTTCACACCTCTTAAGTTAAGTTGCATAATTAAAGACTTTATCTAAAGATTTTTTAGTAATTTAACGATATTTACCAAAAAGCGATTTGAAGCAAATAAATATTGTAAGACATTCTTAAAGTGTTTTTTATTTCAAAATGGATTTCCTATTAAATACAAAATCTTTTAATATCTTAAAAATGAAAGAAAACTACTTTTTGAAGTGAATTTGCTTTGGAAGCTCTAAAACTAAGATTTAAACACGAATTTCAAGAATAAAAAGTCCCAAAAACATCAAAAGTGACACTTTCGTCAAACTAATGGCAAATTGAAACACATAATAAACTTTTCATATCTATTAATATAATATAAAAACGTTTTCGACATCTGTTATAATTTTGATAAAAATCGAATTGACAGTTTTTTTTTTTAATATAACAACCTAAAAAAACATCTAAAAGTTGGTAAAAATTGATTTTCGACTCAAATATCTTTTAAAGAATTTAATAGGGTCGTGGCACCGGTTACCGAACAGTTTACGGACTTTGGAGAGAAAAGAAAAATTTTTATGGATGATAGTAGTTTTTCTCATACAAATTATCATTAAAAAAAGAAATGAGATTAAATTTAAACCAACCATTTTTGCCTATTATCGAACACTTGTTGCCTGAAGCCAAACAAGAGTTTCCTGTTTCCGAACACTGAAATCAAAACGTCGTTAGCCGTACAAAAATCATTTTTAACGCAAAATTTGAATACTTTTTACGTTTTTTTTATTAGAATTTAAAAACAGTTCATTGGCAAAAAAAATAAAAATAAGAATCACATTTTCAAAGAGTTAATAGGTGGTATGTAATGTAGGTAACTAGATACTTTGTAATTAAAATGATATTGAACATAAAATTCGAAATTCATTCGCAGTATTTTTAAAGTTAAAATTAATTTGATTATATAGGTACTAATAGTTTAATTTTATAATTATTACTAGCTTTTACCCACGACTTCGTCCGCATTAGATAGTTTTATATTTTATAGTTATAGTTTATGTTTGAATTGTGCCGAGATGGGATGAGGCCATACTAAGTGTGATTGTCATAGGTTAGGTTAATACATTTTAAGAAGAAGATAGGTTACTGCAATACATTTTTATACCTATATTGTTTTTGACATTCAGTAACATTTTTATAAAAAAACAACATTCAATTTTTTTGTAAAAATTAAAACGCAAAATTGGTATAAAAATTGGCTTTCGACTAAAAATCTCGTTAACCTAAAAAAGATTTTTAAATCAAACTATTTCATTGAAGAACAAAGAAAAATATTGCTTTCAAATTATTTATCTTACACAAAATATTGTTATGAATATTTTGTAAAAGGTTTAAGAAAGACAAATCGACAGACGGGATTTAAAGTTATCAGTTTCGGTCGCATTATTATTCTTATAATTATTTTATTTAAAATTATTAACTTCCAATAATAAATTATTTTTATCGGTCCAGAATGTCTTAATGCAAATAAGAATAACGTTTTCGACACATGGATCAAATTTTGGAAAATTAAATTGACTTCGACTCGAATATCTTGGCCAAAATGAGGATACTGGCTTCAAACTAATTGTTTCTTACATTAGGTAAAGTTTAAAAAAAGATCTAATTGACACCTTTTTTTAACAAAACAAAAATTAACTAACGATTGGTAAGTTTTTTTTTTGCTTCGAATATTTCGAGGACAGTTGAAACTATTGTCTTCAAATTTAATTTAACGGAATTTTTTAGAACAGTTAAAAATAAGCATTTTTTACTATGGAAGGGGGGTCTATCTCCCCCCGTTTAGGCAGGAGGGGCAATTTAAAAAAATTATTACTTAAAATGGAAAAAAATTCTTAAAAAATAACGGTGATACTTACAATTAAGTTGTATACATTTTTTTAAAGCCAACATTCTGTTCTATTAGCCAGTTTTTAAATCAAGTCAAAACTATGCGTAGTTTTTGAAAAATTTAATTTTAAACTCAAAATTTGAGTAAAAAAAGTTAAAAAAAGGTTTAAAGTGTAACTTTTTCAATACTTCAAGGTTATCTACCACTGTTTTTATTTCAGAATTTATTGCTCTTATTTGTTTTTGATCAAAAACTGAAAACTAGATGATTTTGTGTCTTTTAGTTTTTGAGAAAATTGAAAATAACCACAACTACTATTTTAATTTAATTCTTTTTTTTTGCTTGAGTGGTCTTATTTTGATAGTAATAATGGTATTTGCGTATGCGTAATGCGTGTTTGGGTGTATGCAACAGTAAGGTGTGCGCGAGTTTGGGTGTATGCAACAGTGGCATCTGTAAGGGGGGGCATGCTGCCCCCCTGTAACCCCCCTGCTTGGGCACACTATAGGATTTGGGGTGGGTGCAAGTTGGAGTGTGTGCAAGGTGGTGAGGGTGCAAGGTGCGGTGGGTGCAAGATGGGGTGCATGCAAAGTTTCTTTTGCATTTAAATAAGCTGGATTTAAGAAAAATTAATTTACCCTAGGTATATCTTAATCCATATTCGATTATTACTATCAAAATAAGACTACGTTAATACTTAAGCAAGGAAAAAGTAATTTAATTAAAATATTTTGTTTTGGTAATTTTCAATTTTCTCAAGAACTAGAAGACATCAAGTCATCTAGTTTTCAGTTTTTGATCAACAACAAATAAGAGCAATGAATTATAAAAAAAAATAGTAGATAATCTGAAAGTTTTGAAAAATTACACTTTAAACCTTTTTTTAACTTTTTTTTGCACAAATTTTGACTTTAAAACAATTTTTTTCAAAAACTTTGCATAGTTTTGACTTGATTTAAAAACAAGCTAATAGACAAAAGTGTTGGCTTTAAAAAAAGGTATAACACTTAATTGAGGGTATTACCGTTATTTTTTAATTATTTTTTTTTTTCCATTTAATGTACATATTTTTTTTAACTGCCCCTACCGCCTAAACGGGGGGAGATAGACCCCCCCTCCTATAGTAAAAAATGCTTGTTTTTAACTGTTCCATACAAATCCGTCATTAAACTTTGTCGCCTAAGTTATCGTACTCTCCCCGTTTTTTTCTATATACCTATGTACCTATAATATACTTTATAACTATGCTTACAATAGAATACCAAATACGAATAACCTATGATAAAAATGAAGCTATACCTATACCTACATGTGCATAGGTACAAATTTGTAAACACTATCTAATTAGTGTTTTCAAATTTGTACCTAAATACATATCCAACTTACGAGTAACAAAAATTGTACCTACCTCCCTACATACCTACATAACTGACTCAAAATTGAATTTCCCTACCTAACGTATTATTTCTTTCCAAAAAATGCAAAAAAAACCTACAAAAATCTGTTGCCAATTTTTAAATATGCACATCCACACAACTACATATGTACAATATTCAAAATATGAAAACAGTGTATTCATTGTGAAAAGAAATTTCAATTATTTTAGATTTTATAAATTTGAAATCAAATGCAACAAAAACAAAACCTACATAGTTCAATACATAGGAATATCTCCATGACAACACACAGAAAAAAACATAAGCAACTGTATTATTTTGTTGCCTCACTTACTCTCTTCATTTCTAACAAGAGAGAAAATAATAAAACCCTCTTTTCCTCAACTCTTTTTTGTTTTAATTTCTAAAATCTGCACAACAAATTTTCAGTACTCCGAGCGCCGCCTGTCTGTCGTCAATGAACTAAAAATTCGTGTTCCATAAGAGTACTATAGATTATATATACAAAGGTACAATCATGAAGAGGAACGAACGAAGCGACGTCTGGCCTAACGTCAATGAATTAAATCTGCAAAGTTTGTGCAGAATTTTAATTGAGGAAATTAAGAGACAATTCGACAATACAAAAAGAGAAGAATGAAAACAAAAGTAGCTATGGTTGGAGGGGACAATAAAGAGACATTTGTTTGTTTATTTATTTATGTATAAAGCAATAATAAAGACAAATACCAATAAGCCAAATACCAATTCAAATTTAAATTTTGTAACTGTTGCCGGTTTGCCGATTGCCAATGAATACAACAAAAATACGTTGAAATACATATTTTCAAAACAAAAAGAAAATAGGTACAATGTTTTGTTTTTCTTAGGTATATATGCATCTGCATACATGTGTATATTAGGTCAAATGAAAGTAGGAATTATTATTATTGAAATGAAAAGAATACGCTATCAATACAGGTATGTAAGTATATTTGAAAAGAAGACAAATAAAAGTCAATGGCGGATCCAGGGGGGTTGTTTAGGGGTGATGAAACCCCCCTGGAAGCTATTTTTTTCATTTTCTTAGAAATTCCCTTGAGTTCAAAACTTATAGTACCTATTGCCGTAATGGATTTCACACCTCTTAAGTTAAGTTGCATAATTAAAGACTTTATCTAAAGATTTTTTAGTAATTTAACGATATTTACCAAAAAGCGATTTGAAGCAAATAAATATTGTAAGACATTCTTAAAGTGGTTTTTATTTCACAATGGATTTCCTATTAAATACAAAATCTTTTAATATCTTAAAAATGAAAGAAAACTACTTTTTGAAGTGAATTTGCTTTGGAAGCTCTAAAATTAAGATTTAAACACGAATTTCAAGAATAAAAAGTCCCAAAAACATCAAAAGTGACACTTTCGTCAAACTAATGGCAAATTGAAACACATAATAAACTTTTCATATCTATTAATATAATATAAAAACGTTTTCGACATCTGTTATAATTTTGATAAAAATCGAATTGACAGTTTTTTTTAATATAACAACCTAAAAAAACATCTAAAAGTTGGTAAAAATTGATTTTCGACTCAAATATCTTTTAAAGAATTTAATAGGGTCGTGGCACCGGTTACCGAACAGTTTATGGACTTTGGAGAGAAAAGAAATATTTTTATGGATGATAGTAGTTTTTCCCATAAAAATTATCATTAAAAAAAGAAATGAGATTAAATTTAAACCAACCATTTTTGCCTATTATCGAACACTTGTTGCCTGAAGCCGAACAAGAGTTTCCTGTTTCCGAACACTGAAATCAGAACGTCGTTAGCCGTACAAAAATCATTTTTAACGCAAAATTTGAATACTTTTTACGTTTTTTTTTATTAGAATTTAAAAACAGTTCATTGACAAAAAAAAATAAAAATAAGAATCACATTTTGAAAGAGTTAATAGGTGGTATGTAATGTAGGTAACTAGATACTTTGTAATTAAAATGATATTGAACATAAAATTAGAAATTCATTTGCAGTATTTTTAAAGTTAAAATTAATTTGATTATATACATGGGTACTTATAGATAGTTTAATTTTATAATTATTACTAGCTTTTACCCACGACTTCGTCTGCATTAGATAGTTTTTTTTTTTTTTGATAGTAGTATGGAAAAACCTGAGCTGTACTTTTTTGTACGTACATATGTTTGAATTGTGCCGAGATGGGATGAGGCCATACTAAGTGTGATTGTCATAGGTTAGGTTAATACATTTTAAGAAGAAGATAGGTTACTGCAATACATTTTTATACCTATATTGTTTTTGACATTCAGTAACATTTTTTATAAAAGAATAACATTCAATTTTTTGTAAAAAATAAAACGCAAAAATGGTATAAAAATTGGCTTTCGACTAAAAATCTCGTTAACCTAAAAAAGATTTTGAAATCAAACTATTTCATTGAAGAACAAAGAAAAATATTGCTTTCAAATTATTTATCTTACACAAAATATTGTTATGAATATTTTGTAAAAGGTTTAAGAAAGACAAATCGACAGACGGGATTTAAAGCTATCAGTTTCGGTCGCATTATTATTCTTATTATTATTTTAGTTAAAATTATTAACTTCCAATAATAAGTTATTTTTATCGGTCCAGAATGTCTTAATGCAAATAAGAATAACGTTTTCGACACATGGATCAAATTTTGGAAAATTAAATTGACTTCGACTCGAATATCTTGGCCAAAATGAGGATACTGGCTTCAAACTAATTGTTTCTTACATTAGGTAAAGTTTAAAAAAAGATCTAATTGACACCTTTTTTCAACAAAACAAAAATTAACTAACGATTGGTAGATAAGTTTTTTTTTTACTGTTCCATACAAATCCGTCATTAAACTTTGTCGCCTAAGTTATCGTACTCTCCCCGTTTTTTTCTATATACCTATGTACCTATAATATACTTTATAACTATGCTTACAATAGAATACCAAATACGAATAACCTATGATAAAAATGAAGCTATACCTATACCTACATGTGCATAGGTACAAATTTGTAAACACTATCTAATTAGTGTTTTCAAATTTGTACCTAAATACATATCCAACTTACGAGTAACAAAAATTGTACCTACCTCCCTACATACCTACATAACTGACTCAAAATTGAATTTCCCTACCTAACGTATTATTTCTTTCCAAAAAATGCAAAAAAAACCTACAAAAATCTGTTGCCAATTTTTAAATATGCACATCCACACAACTACATATGTACAATATTCAAAATATGAAAACAGTGTATTCATTGTGAAAAGAAATTTCAATTATTTTAGATTTTATAAATTTGAAATCAAATGCAACAAAAACAAAACCTACATAGTTCAATACATAGGAATATCTCCATGACAACACACAGAAAAAAACATAAGCAACTGTATTATTTTGTTGCCTCACTTACTCTCTTCATTTCTAACAAGAGAGAAAATAATAAAACCCTCTTTTCCTCAACTCTTTTTTGTTTTAATTTCTAAAATCTGCACAACAAATTTTCAGTACTCCGAGCGCCGCCTGTCTGTCGTCAATGAACTAAAAATTCGTGTTCCATAAGAGTACTATAGATTATATATACAAAGGTACAATCATGAAGAGGAACGAACGAAGCGACGTCTGGCCTAACGTCAATGAATTAAATCTGCAAAGTTTGTGCAGAATTTTAATTGAGGAAATTAAGAGACAATTCGACAATACAAAAAGAGAAGAATGAAAACAAAAGTAGCTATGGTTGGAGGGGACAATAAAGAGACATTTGTTTGTTTATTTATTTATGTATAAAGCAATAATAAAGACAAATACCAATAAGCCAAATACTAATTCAAATTTAAATTTTGTAACTGTTGCCGGTTTGCCGATTGCCAATGAATACAACAAAAATACGTTGAAATACATATTTTCAAAACAAAAAGAAAATAGGTACAATGTTTTGTTTTTCTTAGGTATATATGCATCTGCATACATGTGTATATTAGGTCAAATGAAAGTAGGAATTATTATTATTGAAATGAAAAGAATACGCTATCAATACAGGTATGTAAGTATATTTGAAAAGAAGACAAATAAAAGTCAATGGCGGATCCAGGGGGGTTGTTTAGGGGTGATGAAACCCCCCTGGAAGCTATTTTTTTCATTTTCTTAGAAATTCCCTTGAGTTCAAAACTTATAGTACCTATTGCCGTAATGGATTTCACACCTCTTAAGTTAAGTTGCATAATTAAAGACTTTATCTAAAGATTTTTTAGTAATTTAACGATATTTACCAAAAAGCGATTTGAAGCAAATAAATATTGTAAGACATTCTTAAAGTGGTTTTTATTTCACAATGGATTTCCTATTAAATACAAAATCTTTTAATATCTTAAAAATGAAAGAAAACTACTTTTTGAAGTGAATTTGCTTTGGAAGCTCTAAAATTAAGATTTAAACACGAATTTCAAGAATAAAAAGTCCCAAAAACATCAAAAGTGACACTTTCGTCAAACTAATGGCAAATTGAAACACATAATAAACTTTTCATATCTATTAATATAATATAAAAACGTTTTCGACATCTGTTATAATTTTGATAAAAATCGAATTGACAGTTTTTTTTAATATAACAACCTAAAAAAACATCTAAAAGTTGGTAAAAATTGATTTTCGACTCAAATATCTTTTAAAGAATTTAATAGGGTCGTGGCACCGGTTACCGAACAGTTTATGGACTTTGGAGAGAAAAGAAATATTTTTATGGATGATAGTAGTTTTTCCCATAAAAATTATCATTAAAAAAAGAAATGAGATTAAATTTAAACCAACCATTTTTGCCTATTATCGAACACTTGTTGCCTGAAGCCGAACAAGAGTTTCCTGTTTCCGAACACTGAAATCAGAACGTCGTTAGCCGTACAAAAATCATTTTTAACGCAAAATTTGAATACTTTTTACGTTTTTTTTTATTAGAATTTAAAAACAGTTCATTGACAAAAAAAAATAAAAATAAGAATCACATTTTGAAAGAGTTAATAGGTGGTATGTAATGTAGGTAACTAGATACTTTGTAATTAAAATGATATTGAACATAAAATTAGAAATTCATTTGCAGTATTTTTAAAGTTAAAATTAATTTGATTATATACATGGGTACTTATAGATAGTTTAATTTTATAATTATTACTAGCTTTTACCCACGACTTCGTCTGCATTAGATAGTTTTTTTTTTTTTTGATAGTAGTATGGAAAAACCTGAGCTGTACTTTTTTGTACGTACATATGTTTGAATTGTGCCGAGATGGGATGAGGCCATACTAAGTGTGATTGTCATAGGTTAGGTTAATACATTTTAAGAAGAAGATAGGTTACTGCAATACATTTTTATACCTATATTGTTTTTGACATTCAGTAACATTTTTTATAAAAGAATAACATTCAATTTTTTGTAAAAAATAAAACGCAAAAATGGTATAAAAATTGGCTTTCGACTAAAAATCTCGTTAACCTAAAAAAGATTTTGAAATCAAACTATTTCATTGAAGAACAAAGAAAAATATTGCTTTCAAATTATTTATCTTACACAAAATATTGTTATGAATATTTTGTAAAAGGTTTAAGAAAGACAAATCGACAGACGGGATTTAAAGCTATCAGTTTCGGTCGCATTATTATTCTTATTATTATTTTAGTTAAAATTATTAACTTCCAATAATAAGTTATTTTTATCGGTCCAGAATGTCTTAATGCAAATAAGAATAACGTTTTCGACACATGGATCAAATTTTGGAAAATTAAATTGACTTCGACTCGAATATCTTGGCCAAAATGAGGATACTGGCTTCAAACTAATTGTTTCTTACATTAGGTAAAGTTTAAAAAAAGATCTAATTGACACCTTTTTTCAACAAAACAAAAATTAACTAACGATTGGTAGATAAGTTTTTTTTTTGCTTCGAATATTTCGAGGACAGTTGAAACTATTGTCTTCAAATTTAATTTATTTAATTAATTAATTTTTAGAAAAAGTCGACCTACAGTTTTTTCTATATACATATCTATGTACCTATAATATACTTTATAACTATGCTTACAATAGAATACCAAATACGAATAACCTATGATAAAAATGAAGCTATACCGATACCTACATGTGCATAGGTACAAATTTGTAAACACTATCTAATTAGTGTTTTCAAATTTGTACCTAAATACATATCCAACTTACGAGTAAAAATTGAATTTCCCTACCTAACGTATTGTTTCTTTCCAAAAAATGAAAAAAAAACAACAAAAATCTGTTGCCAATTTTTAAATATGCACATCCACACAACTATGTACAATATTCAAAATATGACAACCAAGGGCGGATCCAGACTTTTCATCAGGGGGGGGTCACACACTTAGATGAGTTTTTACTCACCGCTTAAAAATGTTCTTTAATGTTTTGTAAAGGAGGCTAACAAAATTTAAATAACATAATGTGTACGAGTATATTAACCTAACCTTTACACATTTCAATTGCTAAAATGACAACTTTAGTTATCAAATTATCTTAAAGCACTGTTGTCCAGAAAGGTATGATCTAACTATTTAATTTGGATGACTCCCTAAAAATGAAAACATTCCTAAATTCCAAAAGTTTTCTAAATATGCTATATTTAAGAGCTAAAACACAATAGTTTAGAGGGTTTTTGCTGCATTTCACGCAGAAATGTAAGAAATTTTTTTGAAACGTAGCTTTTTTTCAAAAAATAAAATATACTTTTCTTGTATCCATTTCTATTTATGCTAAGGACGCTAAAAAAATTCAAAAATCCAGAAAATGAGAGAGGATCTGATATGAAGAAATTTCGGGCTTTTTTTTGACGAAATTTTTTCGAACTCAATTTTCGGGAGTCTATTATTACTATCGCTATCAGTTTGCTTACTTGTATTTTGATCTTAAAGGAGTCAACAAAACTTAAAAATTTTAGAGAGAAAAATGTTTGGTTCTTGAATTTTAGGAAATAGGTGCTTTTAAGTACATAATTTCTCTAAAAAATTAAATTAAAAAAAAATTAAGGTAAACAAATAAGTTGGGAAGAAACGTTTGTGTGGCACTCACAAATTACACGTTTCAGAATCTCTTTTCACTTCAAATCTCAAGAGATTCAAGGCTTGTATATCAATAGATATGACCCGTTTATTATGTTTTGCAATTAGCCATTAGTGTCACTTTTGCTGTTTTGGGGACATTTATATTATTGAAATTCGTGTTTAAATATTAGTTCTAGAGCATCCAAAGCAAATTCACTTCAAAAGTAGATTCATTTAATTTTTTAAGATCTTTTAAGATCTTTTGTATTCAACAGAAAACCAATTTTGAAATAAATAAAATGCACGACTGGGTCGCGAGAACTTGCTAATTTCTTTCAAAAAGTCTGTTTAAAAATATTTTCTATATTTTAAGATTTAAAAATGTACCTGCAAAATAAGTTTTTCTCAAAAATTTAAATGCCATTTTATTTGTCATTATTTTTTCGAAAATCATTTTAAATTTGAAATTTTGTCGTAAAAATATTTTTAGTAAGCACTATTATTTAGTGAGAGAGCTTATAAATATATGTACATTTTACATTTAAATTTCGTCAACAAATGTTGACCCCTTTCTGAGATATCGAGTTTTGTAAACAAAATTAATATTTTTTTAAAAATCAAAAAAAAAAAAAATACATTTTTGATCATAAAAAATCATCATCAATTTGATCATCAAAAAGAGCTTGCACAGAAAGAGAAGGTTATTGAAGTCGGTCCATTAGTTCTTGAGAAAACTTAAGAACAAAATAAAGGTTTTTGAGGGGTACCCTTCTGGAGCAATACCAAAATATGTTATTCTTGTACAAAGAAGCCAAATTAAGAACACAAAATTTAGAGAAAGTTTTAGAGAAATCTGTTATTTTTCGTATTAATAAAATGAAAAAAAATGCCTTACGCTAATCGGCTGAAAACCTTAATTTAATTTCAATCAAAATAATTGTTTGGACTGTTGGAGCCAGGAAAGACAGACGGACGGAATCGGGGTACCCACTTTTTTTTACTTTTTTACCGTCGTAATGTCATATTTGATTAAAAGCTCTAGTTCGAAATTGTTTACTAAAGCAAAACTTGCCATATAGTTTCTATATGTCGACAGTAAAAATCACAATTCAATGTTCACTATTTACGTGTGTCAACAAAATTTAATAATAAAATTGAAGGCTAGTTTAAGGAATTTAAGGGCAACTTAATATAAAATTGATGATCTCTTATTCAAGTTTTTTCTTAAGAACCTGAATATTTGCTCTTTTTCTTAGAAACAATTTTTATGAAAATAATTAAAAGCATTACTAAAGTTTTATCAAATTCTAAATTGAGTCAACACAAAAATTTTAGTTGTTTTTGACAGCAAACCACTTTTTGGTGAATGTCGTTAAATTACTAATAAATCTATAGATGAAATCTTTACTTATACAACTTAACTGTATAAGCTTTATGGCTCATATGACCCCCCCCCCTGGATCGTCAGTTGGTCAAAAGTTGATGAATTTGTGCTGCGTTTTTGGAATAGGCTGAATTTCCGATTCATATTAATATGTTCTTGGTCCAGTCCTCAGTTAAAAGTAGTACTTTTAGCAACAAAGTTTAAAAAAGTAAAATACAAATGTTGTTTTCATATACAAAAAATAAATAAATCAAAATATAATAGGGGTCATATCCATTAACGCAATACGATTAGTTTTGAATTGAAGGGAATTCCTACGAAAAAGCAAACAAATTATCTCCCAGGGGGGGGGGGTCATGACCCCTACGACCCCCCCCCTGGATCCGCCATTGATGACAACAGTGTATTTATTGTGAAAAGAAATTTGAATTATTTTAGATTTTATAAATTTGAAAATTTGAAATCAAATGCAACAAAAACAAAACCTACATAGTTCAATACATAGGAATATCTCCATGACAACACACAAAAAAAACATAAGCAAATGTATTATTTGTTTGCCTCCCTTACTCTCTTAATTTCTTACAAGAGAGAAAATGATAAAACCCTCTTTTCCTCAACTCGTTTTTGTTTTAATTTCTGAAATCTGCACAACAAATTTTCAGTACTCCGAGCGCCGCCTGTCAGCCGTCAATGAACTAAAAATTCGTGTTCCATAAGAGTATTATAGTTTATATATACAAAGGTAATACATTATGAATTTTCGTTCTCGTTATATAAAACATATAAGCGTAAAAAATGTCAGCATTGTGGGAATTGACAATTTCAATTATACTCGTTTAATTATTTACTACTTGCATTTTCGTTTCCTCTTGCTTAAACTATTTAAAAAAGGTCAGCTTTTAGATATGGTTTAATAGTAGTAAGACTGCTGACATTTTTCTTAACTCCCAATTATTTCCACACGACGTATACGTTTTGACAGAAACTTGTCTTAATTTAAGCTTTTCCCACAGAGAACCTTACAGTCAAGAGTTCGAAGTTTACAGAAATGATCGTCATGTTGGAAATGCAAAGGATTAAGGTGGAGGTGTTCTCATGGTGGAAGAAAACACCTTTTTCTTCTTATGTACCTTTTCGATTTGAACTATCAATTGAACTGGTCTGTGTAAATATAATGGTACAGACCAGGGTTGTTGCGGATGTAAAAATTTTGACATCCGCGGATGCGAATGCGGATGCGGATTTTTTGAGACTCACATCCGCGGATGCGAATGCCGATGCGGATTTTAGAATTTATTAAATAAAAACAATAATTTTAAGTCCGTAAATAAAGGAAAATTTTATCGATTATCTTTGCGTTTAATAATTAAATTTAAAAACGGGTGAGTTATTATTATTATATTTTATTAACTAGTAATTAAAATTACAAGGTAATATACTTAAAAAAAGGAGAGAGCCTAGCTGCGAAGACTATTGGCTCATGGGTGGGTGAGTTATATTTAATAAAAAGCAAGATTGCAGACTTCTCAGACTGCAATCTGTTTCTTAGTGGATCGTATATTAACAAGCTATTTCAGAATTTAATGTTTATAAATAAATATCATACCTGCATCTTCTTTCTTTTTTTTAAAAAGATTTTCATTATTCGCACTCTCAAATAAACCAAACTCCTCTGGGTGCTTGGACTTCGGGTGGTTTTTCAATGAAGAAGTCGTGCGTCCTTTTCGTGAATATGTTTTACGACATATTTTACACTCAGACTTGTCAGGATCATTTTTGTTTAAATTAAAATAAATCCAGATGATGCTTTTTGTTGGTCGCGGCATTTATGTTCTGTATCTGTATCACTTTTTCACTAAATATATAAAAATAAACTGTGTCTTCTGGCCACTTAGCTAGCAAGAGCTTTTATATCCTCCAATCTGTGACCATTGCATATCACTTGTTGTTGCTTTTGTCGTCGCCTACCGAGATTTTTTAATTTAACAGTTTTACTAAGGGTGAAAGGGGCGTTGTTGTTGATCATGATATAGTATGCCGTGCTGTTGCTATTTTTCGATTGCAACTGCAAATTTGAAAAAAAGCGTTTAAAAACATCCGCACATGCAACAAACTCCGCATTAGTTTATGGGGATGCGGATGTTGGAATTATTGCGAATAATCCGCAATTGCGGATGAGGATGCGAATATTCGCAACATCCCTAGTACAGACTAAAGCATCTTGCACATGAGCTACGAACTGCGAACTGTGGATGTTCGCATATTTTGACTTTTCTTTCACATGGGCTTTATTTCTATTCGCAGACAGCGACGAATTGTCAACCCTTTTCTCCATATTAAAACAAAACAAAAGCGGTATAATTTTGAGGTTAAGTTGAGCGCGAACAATTTATTCGTTGCAGTGTGGATGGTATGTGGAACGCGAATGGAGTTTGACAGTTCGTAGCAACCACACTGCAATTCGTTACTACCAAATTGTTTTTACAAAATTCTCTTGTTTTAGAGAACAAAGTGCAAATTTTATTATCCTAATATTAGTGTCAATTGGTTTCTTATAATTTAAATGTGTTTTTGTGTGGAATTGACTTTTTGAAATGTGTAAAATCACGTTTGTTCGTCCGTTCGCAGTTCGCAGTTCGTTGCTCATGTGCAAGGCACTTAAGACCATTTTCATTTTAAACGTTTATATTCCTCCAAAAAGCTTAGAGTCTGTTTATAGCGAACTCTCCTTGGCATTAGACTTTCTTATTAATTTGTCCTGCTCTGACAACGATATTTTACTTTTAGGTGATTGCAATTTACCACACATTGACTGGATTCCATCTGAAGATGAATTCTGCCTTGAAGCCCCTCTTTCTTCTTCACAATTGGAACTATCTTTTCTCGATGAAATCCTTTTTACTGACTTACACCAAACAAGCTGTACTTATTAAAAACTCAAAAAATCGAATTCTCGATTTAGTGTTTTCTTCCGACGCTATTGGTACTCTAGATCAGAAATTACTAATATTGATAAATATCACCCCCTTTTGGGCATTTTTCTTGACTTAAGTAATCATCTTATTGAACACAGTAATTTCTTTGATTGCTTATATAATTTTGATTTCAGTTGTTGTCTGAAGATTTAACCATTTCTGGAATTGCTGATACATTACCATTTTCTAATATTGACGAAGCAGTTTCAAATTTTTATAAGATCCTTAATAATTGTTTGGAAAAAAATCTACCTTTAAAGAAATTAAGAAATACAAACCTTAGCCATCCTTGGTACACGAAAGAATTATGTTTACTGCGTAACAAAAGAAATAAGGCATGGAAAACTTACCCTAGAATAGAACTTTGTCTCCAATCAACTTCTCTTTTTATGTTGAACTCTTCAACGAATTTAGGTCTCCTTTTATTTTTTTATATTCTAGTTATGTTACTGATATGGGTACCTCTTCAAAAAAGACTCCTAAAAAATGTTGGAAACTTGTAAACTTAAATAAAAAATCAGATGGCTTTCCAGTTAACTTCACTTACAACAACCTTTCAGTAGATAAAACTGTTGATATCTGTAACGCTTTTGCAACAAATTTCCTTGAGTCATTTGTTAATAGCCCTGAAGAAGTTGATGAACTATATATTTTCATAATATTCACTTATTTTCGCAATCCTTGATCTTTTATCCGTGTTGAATGATGACTGCTCAGCCGGTCCCGATGGTATTTCCCCGATAGTTACGGTGACCATATTTTCCAAGAAAAAATAATGAACAGTACCCAAAAAATGAAAAATGTTGACCAGTTTTTAAGATTTTTTTTTTTTGTATTTCATTGAGTAATAGTAAATAAATATAAAATATGTAATATAAATTAATTAATAAATATAGTATAATTGGGTATATGTATTTATAAACTAAACAAAAAAGGAACTTTCATCGATAATAAACAAAACAAACATAAAAATAACACAGATTTTTTAGTCTCTAACTTATTTACAAAAAAAATAAACAAAACCTTAAACTCTTTTATATCATATTGGCTAATAAAACAACTTTGACATTGAATTACAATATATTAATATTGTTAAAATAAGTACTTTTCGGAAAATACATTTTTTTAATTAATTCTGGCTTTCCTTTTTAATAATTCTTAAATTCGATGCAATTTAATTCATAATTGCATTTGCAAATTAAAATGGACCTGATTGTTTCAATTTTCATATTGTTTTTTTCGTTTATCCATACATTGTTTAAAATTGAGAAAATTCTCTCTATAGGGGCATTAGGCCCAGGAAGGCATAAACAAAACTCTACGATTTTTGAAATGTTTTCATACTGTATCATTTTTTCATTGAAGAACTTGAAAATTTCAACCCATCTATCTCCAGCACTCATTTCAATTCAAAAATTTTTTCTGAAGAAACATAATTTTGTACATGTGAAAACTCGTCGAAAACATCAGTGTTATTAATTGAAATATTCTCTTTTTCATAATATACATTAAACTCAACTCCACTTTGTCCCAGGAAGGAGAGTTTTTCAACAATGCAATAATTCCAACAGTCGGAGTGAACTCTCAAAATTACTTATGGAAAATGCCATAACCAAAAATACTCCATTTACCAAGATCGGAATCTTTCGTACGTTTCACTCTCCAAAACCCGTTTGTGTACATTGTTGTATTTGTAATTTTGACAATTATGTAGTCCATGAATAGATGTGAGCACAAGCAAAAAAAAACGATGCCGTGGGCTAGCGGCACTTTGCAAAGCAAAAACAAAATGGAGGGGTTAATAAGTTTTTTTTTTCAGGTTTTTCCTTTTACTTTTTTCTATGAAAAAGTCAGTTTTAAGCTTTAATTTTGCAGGCATTTTGTGGATAGTGAACCAATGTACCATTTTGACTTGGAAAAAGCATGTTCAACATCAGTTTATTATAATTACTTCACTAATTTACAGTAATCACTACGAAATTCTTTAAATTTCATAATAAACCTCGGATTTTTGTATCAAAGATGCGTTCGAAGAACCATCAAGTTAAGGGTGCGAGCGCAATTTTTGTATTGAATTCTAATAAATGTTCGTTAACGAACGGCCCAAATATTTTGTTTGCAAGTAATTAAAATCTGTATCAATTTAATTAATCCAAGTATATTAATAGTTCGTTTTTAATGATTTAAGCTTGGAACAATTTTTTAATTCCATTTTGATTAATAAATATTAAATTTAAAAAAAGAGTTATAATCTAAAAATACCTTATCCATAACATTCTTGATTGATGGAAGCATACATGTATTTGTATTATCAAAAAAAAACTATGCATCAAAGGAACACCAATGTTTTAAAAAAGTAATCAGAACGATTATAGCGAACCTGTTGAATAAATGCAGAGCAAATAAAATGCAAATTTTGACATATATCACAAAATGAAAACGTCTTAAAATCGTTCTGAATTCATGCACAACTCATTCAATAGATCAAGTAATCGACATTAATGTTTATTGTTGACGTACAGAAGTTTTTTTTTTAGTGAATTTCCACAGTTTAACGCAAAATATAATTTTCATTAATTCCTTAAAAATGTTTAGTTACCAAAGTTCAAGTTTACTTACTCCACCTGAACTTCTAACGTCGCCAAAAAAATGCTCTAAGCAAACTACAGCTGAAAAAATTGTCTGTTTTGTTGTTTTACAAAGTATTGAGTTACACTTTTGTCCATTTGCAATAATTATACTTAACCAGTTGCAGCGCATGTTGCGTTCGCAAATAATTTAAGTAAACAAAATAAATAATAATAAAATAATAAATCATTAAATAATATGTATTTGGTCAATTTTATTTTATTTAATATACATTTACAACATTTATGTGGGATCTGTTTTAAAGAAAACGAGAGAACAAAGTCAGTCTGTTTTTGATTCCCGAAGGCGACGGTCGGAAAGTAGTTGAAAACTATTATGTTAACGAAAATATTGAAACTATCATGTAAATTAAAATATTAAAAGTATTATGTTAATTAAAATATTTGTACATTTGGTAAAGTTGTTCGTTCATTCATTCCTACATTTGGGGGCTCAACCGGGATAACCTATAAATCAATTGAGTATAAGATTCGCTAAGAGAAAGAATTGTGGAAAGTTGAAAGTTAGGATATGCTAAGAGTGAAAAGTTGAAAATTTAAAAAAGCTAAGATTGAAAAGTTGAAAGTTAAGATATGCTAAGAGTGAAAAGTTGAAAATTTAAAAAAAGCTAAGATTGAAAAGTTGAAAGTTAAGATATGCTAAGAGTGAAAAGTTGAGAATTACAAAAAAAACTAAGATTAAAAAGTTGAAAGTTAGGAACTGCTAAGAGTAAAGATCGATAATAAGATGTGCTAAGATTGAAAAGTTGAAAGTTAAGACCTGCTAAGAGTAAAGATGAATGTTAAGATGTGCTAAGAGTGAAAAGTCGAAAAGTTGAAAGCCAAGACAGAAAAGAGCGAAAAGGGAAACGGTGCTATCATTTTAAAAAAAAAAAAAAGGAAAACTGAGACAAGATTTGATGTGAAAAGAGGTAACATCTAACAAAAATTAAATTTTTCTTAAACTTTCTTAGGGAATGGATGGATGAACTAACCGAAGCATTCACCACACGCGAGCTTCAAAAGTTCTTAAGGCTAAAGAATTTGTCATACCGATATCGCCTTAAAGTTGACCTTGTGGATAGGATTAAGGGAACGTTCGAAAATATAACTATTAGCGAGATAAGAAACGTGATAAGAAGAGGTGAGGATATCGAATCAGAAGAAGGCGAAGAGGGAAAAGAAAAAACAGACCAAGAAGAAGAAGCAGAAGAAGAAGAAGGAAAAGAAGAAGAAAGTGAAGACGAAGATAAGATGGCTAACGAGGGAACCAACAATTTTGTGTTCAGGGATGTCGAGGACTCTCTGGAGCATTTTTCAGGGGAAGCCGGAAAGAGCTTAACGGTATGGTTGAAAGACTTTGAGGACATTGCTACCGTATGTAAGTGGAACGATATCCAAAAATTCCTCTACACAAAGCGGCTATTAAGAGGGGCAGCCAGACTCGCGGTCGAGGCCAAGACAGGGTTAGCAAGCTACACAGCACTGAAGGATGTATTGGTGACAGAGTTTCAAAAATCAAAGACCGACGTCGAGGTACATAGAGCCCTGGAAGCGCG
Source organism: Eupeodes latifasciatus (assembly GCA_920104205.1). Lineage (NCBI taxonomy): Eukaryota > Metazoa > Arthropoda > Insecta > Diptera > Syrphidae > Eupeodes > Eupeodes latifasciatus. Next base: position 106,239,499 of record OV049926.1, on the reverse strand, counting down.
AAAGAAGAAGACAACAGAGAGTCTCCTGGAGTATCTCTACTCCATGCAGCAATTGGCAAGTGATGGGAAAGTCGATGAGGAGTCGCTAGTAGAGTATATCCGCAACGGAATTCCAGATTCCGTACATAACAAGATGATCCTGTACGAAGCTTCAACCCTAGAAGACCTGAAAAGGAAGATGGAGTCTTACCGGCAAATGAAAAGGTTTATGCCAACGCAACAGGTACTCAACAAGAGCGGCAGTGGCAGCAGCGGTAAATCATCAATGCCTTCACCAAAAGGAGGACAGACAGGACAGGCAGGACAAGGAAAACGGTGTCACAACTGTGGGTCGAAGTCGCATATAGCTGCTAGTTGTCCGGATAAGGGAAAAGGAACACGCTGCTTCAAGTGTAACCAGTTTGAACATATATCACCAGATTGTCCAGTGAAGAATGAAACACCGTCGACCTCAAGAGGGATTAGCCATGTAAATCGCATCGAATCAGATGAGCGTCACATTCCAATAAACGTGAAAGGTAGGACATATTATGCGTTCGTAGACAACGGAAGTGATGTTTCGATAATCCACAAGTCGTTCCAAGAGAAGATAAGAGAAGCAGAACCTCAACCACCAGGAATGATGTTGAAAGGGTTTGGAGATAGCCCTCGAAAAACACTGGGTTCATGCGTTTTTGAGGTACAGATTGGAACAGAGAAATATCTGAGTCGTTTTCAAGTTGTACCAGATCGGTGGATTCCAGACGAGATCCTGCTTGGAAGAGATTTTCTAAGGAATGTGGAATTGGTTATCAGTGGTGGAAAAATCAAGATTGTCAATAATATAGAAGAGGAGAAGAGTGCGAAGAAAGAATGCAGTCTAGAGGAAAACGACATTTTTCAGATCGAATGGTGCCCAGAAAGAGACAGTGAACCGAAGTGGAAAGTAGGAAATGAAAACTACCGAAAGGTAGTGAATGACATGATAGATGCCTACAAGCCAAATAGTCGAGTAAAGTCGAGCATCGAGATGAACATAGTGCTGACAGACGATATCCCAGTTTTCCGCAAGGCACGAAGACTGGCAGCTCCAGAAAGGGATGCAGTGAATAGACAGGTAAAAGAGTGGCTAGATGAAGGAGTCGTGGTACCAAGTCGGTCAGAATATGCCAGCCCTATAGTTCTGGTGAAAAAGAAGGACGGGAAATATAGAATATGTATTGATTACAGAGAACTAAACAAGAAAATGATAAAAGACAGGTTTCCCATGACGGTCATGGAAGAGGTGTTCGAACCTCTTCACGATGCAAATGTATTTATTACGCTAGATCTAAAGGATGGATTTTTCCATGTAGACGTTGAAAAGAGCAGCAGAAGATATACAGCATTCGTAACACCAGATGGGCAGTATGAATTCCTCAAGGTACCTTTTGGGCTATGTAACTCGCCAGCTGCATTCCAGAGGTTCATCAACCAAATTTTTCGGGAGCTAGTGCTACAGAAATATCTATTAATATATGTAGATGATATAATTATATTTGCGAAGAGTGAAGACGAGGCGTTGGAGAAACTGAAGGTGGTGTTAAGAGTAGCGGAGGAGTACGGATTGAAAATAAAATGGGAAAAGTGTAATTTCCTGTCACGATCAGTAGAGTTTCTGGGTCACGTTATAGGTAACGGAAGTATAAAACCATCAGAGGAAAAAGTAAGAGCAGTGCAGAGGTTTCCAGTACCGAGCAACGTGAAGCAGATACAAAGTTTTCTAGGTCTGACTGGGTTCTTTAGGAAATTCGTGTTGAATTACTCCAAGATAGCGAAACCTTTATCAGATCTCTTAAGAAAATAAAATAAATTTGTGATGGGTGAAAAAGAAATGTCTGCATTTAATGAACTTAAATCTTGTCTTTGCAGTGAGCCAGTTTTGAAACTATTTAATCCAAGTCTGCCCACAGAGCTACATACGGATGCCAGTATAGAAGGATATGGAGGGGTGCTGAACTGCTGATGCAGAAACATGATGATGGAAACTTCCACCCAACTTTCTTCCTGAGTTTCAAGACGAGTCGATCTGAGAGGAAATTCACAAGTTACGAACTGGAGGTGCTAGCGATCATGAAATGTCTAGCCAAATTAAGAGTATACCTGCTAGGGATGGACTTTACAATAATTACGGACTGCAAAGCATTCGAGGCTACAATGAAGAAGAGGGACCTATGTCCGTGAGTGGCAAGATGGGCAATCATGCTCCAAGAGTATTCTATGAAAGTCTTACACCATGCGGGAATGGCAATGAGACACGTAGATGCACTCAGCAGATACCCTGTGGCCATGAGAATAGAAGATGGCCTAGTACACCGGATAAAATCAGCACAAGGTAAAGACGAATTTTGCCAATTAATCATTGATATAATTACAGCTGCCGGTGCATATAAGGATTACGAAATGAGAAGCGGACTATTGTACAAGTTCGAAGGAGGTGTTCACTTGTTAGTGGTTCCCAAGTCACTTCAGAAGGAAATCATACGTAACGTGCACGTGCAAGGGCATATAAGTGCGAGAAGAGTGGAAGCCATAGTAAAGCAAGATTACCATATACCAAAACTTATGAAATGCATAGAAAGCGTGTTAGCGAACTGCGTGGCGTGTATATTGGCGGCGAAGAAAAGTGGAAAGGCCCAAGGTTTTCTACACCCAATTGAGAAGAGTGACATACCTTTACACACCCTACATATCGACCACGTAGGACCGCTTTCGTCAACAAACAAGTTTTATAACTACTTATTCGTGGTGGTCGATGCATTCACGAAATTCACGTGGATTTATCCAGTGAAGACCGAGAAGTGTGAAGAGGCGATTAAACGTTTAGACCAGCAAAGCGAGATATTCGGGAACCCAAACCGTCTGATTTCGGATAAAGGCGCCGCGTTTACGGCAAACGCGTTTAAGGAATACTGCGAAAAAAAGGAATTAATCACATACTAACTACAACCGGAGTGCCAAGGGGAAATGGACAAGTAGAAAGGATAAACAAAATAGTAATTGAAGTGCTGTCCAAGATAGCAGTAACTGACCCAACGAAATGGTATCAACACGTGGGACAGGTTCAACGAGCTATAAACTCAACGGTATCACGATCAACGAAAAGAAGCCCATTCCAACTGATGTTCGGGGCAACGATGCGTCGAGCGGAAGATCTGGAGATTAGAAAACTAGTAGAAGATGTAATCCTTGACGACTTCGAATCGAATCGAGACGAAATGAGAAGGACGGCAAAGGAGGAAATAAGCAAAGTTCAATTGGAAAATCAAAAAACGTACAACAAGAAAAGGAAGACAGCACATGAGTATAAGGTCAATGATCTGGTTGCAATAAAAAGAACACAATTTGGAACTGGGCTGAAGCTTCACGCCAGTTTTTTAGGACCTTACGAAGTAATCAGACCCAAAAGAAATGAAAGATATGAGGTGAGGAAGGTGGGACAACATGAGGGACCCAACATAACCAGCACGTCCGCCGACTATATGAAGCCCTGGGTAGCGGACGAAGATGACTCTGAAGATGAAGACGACACCGACTGAGGACAGTCGATTTCTCTCAGGATGGCCGAATGTGGGATCCATATAAGATAAGATAAGCTAAGTATTTCTTTGTTAATAAATATAAATAAAAAACCTAAACAGATACTACTTTCAGACCGTCGCCCACAATAATAAACCAAACATCAGCACATTCCCAGACGTCGATGAGAATGGAATAAGATCCACCGCGGCGACAGCAACCGCCGCGCCGCGACGACGATGACACAGCAACCGCCGCGCCGCGACGACTATGACGAATACAATGTGATACGATTGTACATGACAGAAACATGACCTATTTAAAGGCATTTAAATAGCCAGTCATGGTCATGACAAAAACAATAAACAACAAGCGATGCCGAGAAACATAGCTAAGGTACTACTGCTGATGGGAGCAGTAATCGGAGGCGCCAGGTTGCTGAGCTGGGCCAGCAGGGCGCTGGCCTGGTACCGTCTACTACAGAGGTGGGCGGTGTGGGATCTGTTTTAAAGAAAAGGAGAGAACAAAGTCAGTCTGTTTTTGATTCCCGAAGGCGACGGTCGGAAAGTAGTTGAAAATATTATGTTAACGAAAATATTGAAACTATGATGTAAATTAAAATATTAAAAGTATTATGTTAATTAAAATATTTGTACATTTGGTAAAGTTGTTCGTTCATTCATTCCTACATTTATTTGGATTGAAATTAAAAAGCTATACAAATCTTCCAATTTAAGACCATGTCAGCACTTCAGGTTCTGTTGGTTAGGATTGTTTAGTTTTTGATGGGCTGTAAGACTAAATGTGAGAATGTGTTTGGTTTTTCGCATCATTTCACGCACACTTTCTCACATTTAGTCCGACGTAGCTTGTAGGCAAACCGAAATGTCAGTCTGAGATTCCGATCTTGGTAATGGAATATTTTTGGCCATAACTAGTCCAAATGGAAAAAAGATGAGTTTCATTCACATTCACTGAAAGTTATTTTTACCATTGGCATGGTCAGTACAACTCAATGGTAAAATTAATTTCCAGTGTGACTTTCACCACTGGAAATTAATTTTACCTGTGCGCAAGTGTAAGCGTATTAGTTTAACTTCCCCTGTGTGTTAGGATGTATAATATGATCTGATTTTTGTAATTGTGGGATTAGGAAGTGTTCCGAAAAAGAAAGACAACGAATTATGATGTAAGGGTACGTTTTCATTAAACATTTAATATTTTTCATGCTTAGGCTTTCCTTAAAGAAAAAAATAATAAAATAATGAGCAAATAATGAGCAATTTCTAAAATAATGAACATTTTTATGTTTTCCGACACACAATAATGCATAATGAACATTTTCTTCAAATAATGAACTGTTCATTATAATAATGAACGGATGGTCACCGTACCGATAGTATTAAAAAAGTGTAGTAATGCTTACGTTCATATTCAAACTTTCTCTTAAAACGGCAAATTTCCCAGATGGAAGAATTCATTTCTAACACCAATTTTCAAGAAAGGCAACAAGGTGGATATAACAAACTACATGCCCATTGCAAAGCTTTCTTGCATTCCTACATTTTTCGAACAAGTTGTTTGTGAGCAAGAATCTCATTCGAACAGCAACATGGTTTTATGAAAAAGATCAACTGTTAAATCTCCTCACATTCTCAAACATATGTTCAAACGCTTTAGAGCAAGGTTAGGAAGTTGAGTGTATATTAGGGTGACCGCAACTCCCGAAGAAATTTTTTTTGTCGAATTCGTTACGGGGGAACCCCATAAAATGATCAGCCTTTGCAGATTTTTAGCTAGCCAAAATTTCAGCTCGATTCGATAACGCTAAATGGTGCCGACACACGCTCGCTTTACGAATAAAATTAGATCGAGCTCCCAAACAGCTGACCGTATTGTCACTGTTAATGTACTTAATTAAAGGTAGTACTTTTGTCAATACTCAATACAAATATCATGAATAAATTTACGTAAAAATAAGAAAATTTTGGATAAAATTGATAGATATCGTATTTTTTCAAAGAATTTTGTTTTATTTTGGAGAACGAAACATAAAATAGTTTCCTTGCACAAAAATACTATAATATCGTGTTTTACATTACTGATACATAATAAATGAAATAAATACTAAACAAAGATTATAATTTAATCTAGAGATTTACATAAAGTGGATTTTGAAACATTTGGATACAATTTTCGTCATTAAAATCTGTTATTAATTTGACTCCTCTTTCTGCCATGTCATTTACGACCTTAAGTGATTTAACTATTTTGAAACCATCATTAAAATGGGGGTTTTCGGGCCAAAGATTTGGAGGTTCTTTCAGAAAATCTACGTTTATTTTTAAGCGGTTAAAAAAGTTCAATGTCTCCTTGTTGACAATGTTTTTTAACCCAGCTGTTACAAATTGTTCAAGTGGATGTTTCGGAAGCCTTGAAGTGACAACTCTGTTATCTTCTGCCTCGTTGCTTATCAAAAGTATGTTGACCATTTCAGATTTTTCGCTGTCGGATAAAGTTGGGTCAAAAAACGCCAGACCTACCAACTCTGAACTCAAATACCATAAATGGTTTGAAAATTTTGCAAGAGCTTTCTCAGAAATGTCCTTGTCTATTTTCTGGTACTCGATAAAACTACGCAAAAGATCAAAATCTTGTTTAGGAGCCATATAAGCCCTTGGAGCATTAAACCAAGCGTTGCAGTAAATTTTAACAATGAAAATGCATATATCCCCCAGAGCATTTCGTTCTTCATTACTCATGCTAAACTGGCTTCGAAACATACAAATTTTTAAACTATAATTAGCTTTAGCCATCCATCTGGCATGATGAGTAGCACTTGGTGTTCTAAATCCAACTACGTTTCCATCTAGAACTCCAACAAACACTAAAACCAACTGCAGGAATTCTTTGTAGCCATCTCTAGGCTGACATTCGTTGAGTTTTATCTTTAATTCATCTGCAATCTGGGTTATAACATCATTGGTTAGGTGTTTTTAACATTTTTATCACTGATGCCTGTGTTATATCGTTTAGGGTCTATTTTTGACCATTCATTTTGAAATCTTTTGAAAATATCAGGTTGAACCCAATTTACAGTCAAAAATACCTCTTAGTAAAACTTCAAGAATGTGGTGACGACACGCCAGGTGAAGCAACTCCTCATCCAACATTTGCTGCAAAATTTTGCAAGCTCCTTTTTTTGAAGCTTTGAGCGTGTGTCGGCACCATTTTTAGCGTTATCCAATCGAGCTGAAATTTTGGCTATCTAAAAATCTGCAAAGACTGGTCATTTTATGGGGTTCCCCCGACCCAATTTCGAAAATCGATTTATTGCGGTCACTTTAGTGTATATACACTTACTTTTCTAAAGCTTTTGACCAATTTAGCCAAGGAATTATTTTATTTAAACTTGAAACTCTTCGTTTTCCACCATTTTTCTAAGCTTGGATCAAATCATACCTTGAAAACAGGTCCTATGAGGTAAAATTTAGAAACTGTCATTCAAAGCCTTTTGTTGCTCAATCTGGTGTTTCCCAGGGAAGCCATCTTGGCCCTTTTCTGTTCATCCTGTCTATTAACGACGTATTGTCTTTGTATATAGAGTGGAATAGTACAATCATGAAGAGGAACGAACGAAGCGACGTCTGGCCTAACGTCAATGAATTAAATCTGCAAAGTTTGTGCAGAATTTTAATTGAGGAAATTAAGAGACAATTTGACAATACAAAAAGAGAAGAATGAAAACAAAAGTAGCTATGGTTGGAGGGGACAATAAAGAGACATTTTTTTGTTTATTTATTTATGTATAAAGCAATAATAAAGACAAATACCAATAAGCCAAATACCAATTCAAATTTAAATTTTGTAACTGTTGCCGGTTTGCCGATTGCCAATGAATACAACAAAAATACGTTGAAATACATATTTTCAAAACAAAAAGAAAATAGGTACAATGTTTTGTTTTTCTTAGGTATATATGCATCTGCATACATGTGTATATTAGGTCAAATGAAAGTAGGAATTATTATTATTGAAATGAAAAGAATACGCTATCAATACAGGTATGTAAGTATATTTGAAAAGAAGACAAATAAAAGTCAATGGTGGATCCAGTGGGGTTGTTTAGGGGTGATGAAACCCCCCTGGAAGCTATTTTTTTCATTTTCTTAGAAATTCCCTTGAGTTCAAAACTTATAGTACTTATTGCCGTAATGGATTTCACACCTCTTAAGTTAAGTTGCATAATTAAAGACTTTATCTAAAGATTTTTTAGTAATTTAACGATATTTACCAAAAAGCGATTTGAAGCAAATAAATATTGTAAGACATTCTTAAAGTGTTTTTTATTTCAAAATGGATTTCCTATTAAATACAAAATCTTTTAATATCTTAAAAATGAAAGAAAACTACTTTTTGAAGTGAATTTGCTTTGGAAGCTCTAAAACTAAGATTTAAACACGAATTTCAAGAATAAAAAGTCCCAAAAACATCAAAAGTGACACCCTCACCCCCTTTTGGGCATTTTTCTTGACTTAAGTAATCATCTTATTGAACACAGTAATTTCTTTGATTGCTTATATAATTTTGATTTCAGTTGTTGTCTGAAGATTTAACCATTTCTGGAATTGCTGATACATTACCATTTTCTAATATTGACGAAGCAGTTTCAAATTTTTATAAGATCCTTAATAATTGTTTGGAAAAAAATCTACCTTTAAAGAAATTAAGAAATACAAACCTTAGCCATCCTTGGTACACGAAAGAATTATGTTTACTGCGTAACAAAAGAAATAAGGCATGGAAAACTTACCCTAGAATAGAACTTTGTCTCCAATCAACTTCTCTTTTTATGTTGAACTCTTCAACGAATTTAGGTCTCCTTCTATTTTTTTATATTCTAGTTATGTTACTGATATGGGTACCTCTTCAAAAAAGACTCCTAAAAAATGTTGGAAACTTGTAAACTTAAATAAAAAATCAGATGGCTTTCCAGTTAACTTCACTTACAACAACCTTTCAGTAGATAAAACTGTTGATGTCTGTAACGCTTTTGCAACAAATTTCCTTGAGTCATTTGTTAATAGCCCTGAAGAAGTTGATGAACTATATATTTTCATAATATTCACTTATTTTCGCAATCCTTGATCTTTTATCCGTGTTGAATGATGACTGCTCAGCCGGTCCCGATGGTATTTCCCCGATAGTATTAAAAAAGTGTAGTAATGCTTACGTTCATATTCAAACTTTCTCTTAAAACGGCAAATTTCCCAGATGGAAGAATTCATTTCTAACACCAATTTTCAAGAAAGGCAACAAGGTGGATATAACAAACTACATGCCCATTGCAAAGCTTTCTTGCATTCCTACATTTTTCGAACAAGTTGTTTGTGAGCAAGAATCTCATTCGAACAGCAACATGGTTTTATGAAAAAGATCAACTGTTAAATCTCCTCACATTCTCAAACATATGTTCAAACGCTTTAGAGCAAGGTTAGGAAGTTGAGTGTATATTAGGGTGACCGCAACTCCCGAAGAAATTTTTTTTGTCGAATTCGTTACGGGGGAACCCCATAAAATGATCAGCCTTTGCAGATTTTTAGCTAGCCAAAATTTCAGCTCGATTCGATAACGCTAAATGGTGCCGACACACGCTCGCTTTACGAATAAAATTAGATCGAGCTCCCAAACAGCTGACCGTATTGTCACTGTTAATGTACTTAATTAAAGGTAGTACTTTTGTCAATACTCAATACAAATATCATGAATAAATTTACGTAAAAATAAGAAAATTTTGGATAAAATTGATAGATATCGTATTTTTTCAAAGAATTTTGTTTTATTTTGGAGAACGAAACATAAAATAGTTTCCTTGCACAAAAATACTATAATATCGTGTTTTACATTACTGATACATAATAAATGAAATAAATACTAAACAAAGATTATAATTTAATCTAGAGATTTACATAAAGTGGATTTTGAAACATTTGGATACAATTTTCGTCATTAAAATCTGTTATTAATTTGACTCCTCTTTCTGCCATGTCATTTACGACCTTAAGTGATTTAACTATTTTGAAACCATCATTAAAATGGGGGTTTTCGGGCCAAAGATTTGGAGGTTCTTTCAGAAAATCTACGTTTATTTTTAAGCGGTTAAAAAAGTTCAATGTCTCCTTGTTGACAATGTTTTTTAACCCAGCTGTTACAAATTGTTCAAGTGGATGTTTCGGAAGCCTTGAAGTGACAACTCTGTTATCTTCTGCCTCGTTGCTTATCAAAAGTATGTTGACCATTTCAGATTTTTCGCTGTCGGATAAAGTTGGGTCAAAAAACGCCAGACCTACCAACTCTGAACTCAAATACCATAAATGGTTTGAAAATTTTGCAAGAGCTTTCTCAGAAATGTCCTTGTCTATTTTCTGGTACTCGATAAAACTACGCAAAAGATCAAAATCTTGTTTAGGAGCCATATAAGCCCTTGGAGCATTAAACCAAGCGTTGCAGTAAATTTTAACAATGAAAATGCATATATCCCCCAGAGCATTTCGTTCTTCATTACTCATGCTAAACTGGCTTCGAAACATACAAATTTTTAAACTATAAATAGCTTTAGCCATCCATCTGGCATGATGAGTAGCACTTGGTGTTCTAAATCCAACTACGTTTCCATCTAGAACTCCAACAAACACTAAAACCAACTGCAGGAATTCTTTGTAGCCATCTCTAGGCTGACATTCGTTGAGTTTTATCTTTAATTCATCTGCAATCTGGGTTATAACATCATTGGTTAGGTGTTTTTAACATTTTTATCACTGATGCCTGTGTTATATCGTTTAGGGTCTATTTTTGACCATTCATTTTGAAATCTTTTGAAAATATCAGGTTGAACCCAATTTACAGTCAAAAATACCTCTTAGTAAAACTTCAAGAATGTGGTGACGACACGCCAGGTGAAGCAACCCCTCATCCAACATTTGCTGCAAAATTTTGCAAGCTCCTTTTTTTGAAGCTTTGAGCGTGTGTCGGCACCATTTTTAGCGTTATCCAATCGAGCTGAAATTTTGGCTATCTAAAAATCTGCAAAGACTGGTCATTTTATGGGGTTCCCCCGACACAATTTCGAAAATCGATTTATTGCGGTCACTTTAGTGTATATACACTTACTTTTCTAAAGCTTTTGACCAATTTAGCCAAGGAATTATTTTATTTAAACTTGAAACTCTTCGTTTTCCACCATTTTTCTAAGCTTGGATCAAATCATACCTTGAAAACAGGTCCTATGAGGTAAAATTTAGAAACTGTCATTCAAAGCCTTTTGTTGCTCAATCTGGTGTTTCCCAGGGAAGCCATCTTGGCCCTTTTCTGTTCATCCTGTCTATTAACGACGTATTGTCTTTGTATATAGAGTGGAATAGTACAATCATGAAGAGGAACGAACGAAGCGACGTCTGGCCTAACGTCAATGAATTAAATCTGCAAAGTTTGTGCAGAATTTTAATTGAGGAAATTAAGAGACAATTTGACAATACAAAAAGAGAAGAATGAAAACAAAAGTAGCTATGGTTGGAGGGGACAATAAAGAGACATTTTTTTGTTTATTTATTTATGTATAAAGCAATAATAAAGACAAATACCAATAAGCCAAATACCAATTCAAATTTAAATTTTGTAACTGTTGCCGGTTTGCCGATTGCCAATGAATACAACAAAAATACGTTGAAATACATATTTTCAAAACAAAAAGAAAATAGGTACAATGTTTTGTTTTTCTTAGGTATATATGCATCTGCATACATGTGTATATTAGGTCAAATGAAAGTAGGAATTATTATTATTGAAATGAAAAGAATACGCTATCAATACAGGTATGTAAGTATATTTGAAAAGAAGACAAATAAAAGTCAATGGTGGATCCAGGGGGGTTGTTTAGGGGTGATGAAACCCCCCTGGAAGCTATTTTTTTCATTTTCTTAGAAATTCCCTTGAGTTCAAAACTTATAGTACCTATTGCCGTAATGGATTTCACACCTCTTAAGTTAAGTTGCATAATTAAAGACTTTATCTAAAGATTTTTTAGTAATTTAACGATATTTACCAAAAAGCGATTTGAAGCAAATAAATATTGTAAGACATTCTTAAAGTGTTTTTTATTTCAAAATGGATTTCCTATTAAATACAAAATCTTTTAATATCTTAAAAATGAAAGAAAACTACTTTTTGAAGTGAATTTGCTTTGGAAGCTCTAAAACTAAGATTTAAACACGAATTTCAAGAATAAAAAGTCCCAAAAACATCAAAAGTGACACCCTCACCCCCTTTTGGGCATTTTTCTTGACTTAAGTAATCATCTTATTGAACACAGTAATTTCTTTGATTGCTTATATAATTTTGATTTCAGTTGTTGTCTGAAGATTTAACCATTTCTGGAATTGCTGATACATTACCATTTTCTAATATTGACGAAGCAGTTTCAAATTTTTATAAGATCCTTAATAATTGTTTGGAAAAAAATCTACCTTTAAAGAAATTAAGAAATACAAACCTTAGCCATCCTTGGTACACGAAAGAATTATGTTTACTGCGTAACAAAAGAAATAAGGCATGGAAAACTTACCCTAGAATAGAACTTTGTCTCCAATCAACTTCTCTTTTTATGTTGAACTCTTCAACGAATTTAGGTCTCCTTCTATTTTTTTATATTCTAGTTATGTTACTGATATGGGTACCTCTTCAAAAAAGACTCCTAAAAAATGTTGGAAACTTGTAAACTTAAATAAAAAATCAGATGGCTTTCCAGTTAACTTCACTTACAACAACCTTTCAGTAGATAAAACTGTTGATATCTGTAACGCTTTTGCAACAAATTTCCTTGAGTCATTTGTTAATAGCCCTGAAGAAGTTGATGAACTATATATTTTCATAATATTCACTTATTTTCGCAATCTTTGATCTTTTATCCGTGTTGAATGATGACTGCTCAGCCGGTCCCGATGGTATTTCCCCGATAGTATTAAAAAAGTGTAGTAATGCTTACGTTCATATTCAAACTTTCTCTTAAAACGGCAAATTTCCCAGATGGAAGAATTCATTTCTAACACCAATTTTCAAGAAAGGCAACAAGGTGGATATAACAAACTACATGCCCATTGCAAAGCTTTCTTGCATTCCTACATTTTTCGAACAAGTTGTTTGTGAGCAAGAATCTCATTCGAACAGCAACATGGTTTTATGAAAAAGATCAACTGTTAAATCTCCTCACATTCTCAAACATATGTTCAAACGCTTTAGAGCAAGGTTAGGAAGTTGAGTGTATATTAGGGTGACCGCAACTCCCGAAGAAATTTTTTTTGTCGAATTCGTTACGGGGGAACCCCATAAAATGATCAGCCTTTGCAGATTTTTAGCTAGCCAAAATTTCAGCTCGATTCGATAACGCTAAATGGTGCCGACACACGCTCGCTTTACGAATAAAATTAGATCGAGCTCCCAAACAGCTGACCGTATTGTCACTGTTAATGTACTTAATTAAAGGTAGTACTTTTGTCAATACTCAATACAAATATCATGAATAAATTTACGTAAAAATAAGAAAATTTTGGATAAAATTGATAGATATCGTATTTTTTCAAAGAATTTTGTTTTATTTTGGAGAACGAAACATAAAATAGTTTCCTTGCACAAAAATACTATAATATCGTGTTTTACATTACTGATACATAATAAATGAAATAAATACTAAACAAAGATTATAATTTAATCTAGAGATTTACATAAAGTGGATTTTGAAACATTTGGATACAATTTTCGTCATTAAAATCTGTTATTAATTTGACTCCTCTTTCTGCCATGTCATTTACGACCTTAAGTGATTTAACTATTTTGAAACCATCCTTAAAATGGGGGTTTTCGGGCCAAAGATTTGGAGGTTCTTTCAGAAAATCTACGTTTATTTTTAAGCGGTTAAAAAAGTTCAATGTCTCCTTGTTGACAATGTTTTTTTAACCCAGCTGTTACAAATTGTTCAAGTGGATGTTTCGGAAGCCTTGAAGTGACAACTCTGTTATCTTCTGCCTCGTTGCTTATCAAAAGTATGTTGACCATTTCAGATTTTTCGCTGTCGGATAAAGTTGGGTCAAAAAACGCCAGACCTACCAACTCTGAACTCAAATACCATAAATGGTTTGAAAATTTTGCAAGAGCTTTCTCAGAAATGTCCTTGTCTATTTTCTGGTACTCGATAAAACTACGCAAAAGATCAAAATCTTGTTTAGGAGCCATATAAGCCCTTGGAGCATTAAACCAAGCGTTGCAGTAAATTTTAACAATGAAAATGCATATATCCCCCAGAGCATTTCGTTCTTCATTACTCATGCTAAACTGGCTTCGAAACATACAAATTTTTAAACTATAAATAGCTTTAGCCATCCATCTGGCATGATGAGTAGCACTTGGTGTTCTAAATCCAACTACGTTTCCATCTAGAACTCCAACAAACACTAAAACCAACTGCAGGAATTCTTTGTAGCCATCTCTAGGCTGACATTCGTTGAGTTTTATCTTTAATTCATCTGCAATCTGGGTTATAACATCATTGGTTAGGTGTTTTTAACATTTTTATCACTGATGCCTGTGTTATATCGTTTAGGGTCTATTTTTGACCATTCATTTTGAAATCTTTTGAAAATATCAGGTTGAACCCAATTTACAGTCAAAAATACCTCTTAGTAAAACTTCAAGAATGTGGTGACGACACGCCAGGTGAAGCAACTCCTCATCCAACATTTGCTGCAAAATTTTGCAAGCTCCTTTTTTTGAAGCTTTGAGCGTGTGTCGGCACCATTTTTAGCGTTATCCAATCGAGCTGAAATTTTGGCTATCTAAAAATCTGCAAAGACTGGTCATTTTATGGGGTTCCCCCGACACAATTTCGAAAATCGATTTATTGCGGTCACTTTAGTGTATATACACTTACTTTTCTAAAGCTTTTGACCAATTTAGCCAAGGAATTATTTTATTTAAACTTGAAACTCTTCGTTTTCCACCATTTTTCTAAGCTTGGATCAAATCATACCTTGAAAACAGGTCCTATGAGGTAAAATTTAGAAACTGTCATTCAAAGCCTTTTGTTGCTCAATCTGGTGTTTCCCAGGGAAGCCATCTTGGCCCTTTTCTGTTCATCCTGTCTATTAACGACGTATTGTCTTTGTATATAGAGTGAAGAGGAACGAACGAAGCGACGTCTGGCCTAACGTCAATGAATTAAATCTGCAAAGTTTGTGCAGAATTTTAATTGAGGAAATTAAGAGACAATTTGACAATACAAAAAGAGAAGAATGAAAACAAAAGTAGCTATGGTTGGAGGGGACAATAAAGAGACATTTTTTTGTTTATTTATTTATGTATAAAGCAATAATAAAGACAAATACCAATAAGCCAAATACCAATTCAAATTTAAATTTTGTAACTGTTGCCGGTTTGCCGATTGCCAATGAATACAACAAAAATACGTTGAAATACATATTTTCAAAACAAAAAGAAAATAGGTACAATGTTTTGTTTTTCTTAGGTATATATGCATCTGCATACATGTGTATATTAGGTCAAATGAAAGTAGGAATTATTATTATTGAAATGAAAAGAATACGCTATCAATACAGGTATGTAAGTATATTTGAAAAGAAGACAAATAAAAGTCAATGGTGGATCCAGTGGGGTTGTTTAGGGGTGATGAAACCCCCCTGGAATCTATTTTTTTCATTTTCTTAGAAATTCCCTTGAGTTCAAAACTTATAGTACCTATTGCCGTAATGGATTTCACACCTCTTAAGTTAAGTTGCATAATTAAAGACTTTATCTAAAGATTTTTTAGTAATTTAACGATATTTACCAAAAAGCGATTTGAAGCAAATAAATATTGTAAGACATTCTTAAAGTGTTTTTTATTTCAAAATGGATTTCCTATTAAATACAAAATCTTTTAATGTCTTAAAAATGAAAGAAAACTACTTTTTGAAGTGAATTTGCTTTGGAAGCTCTAGAACTAAGATTTAAACACGAATTTCAAGAATAAAAAGTCCCAAAAACATCAAAAGTGACACTTTCGTCAAACTAATGGCAAATTGAAACACATAATAAACTTTTCATATCTATTCATATAATATAAAAACGTTTTCGACATCTGTTATAATTTTGATAAAAATCGAATTGACAGTTTTTTTTAATATAACAACCTAAAAAAACATCTAAAAGTTGGTAAAAATTGATTTTCGACTCAAATATCTTTTAAAGAATTTAATAGGGTCGTGGCACCGGTTACCGAACAGTTTACGGACTTTGGAGAGAAAAGAAATATTTGTATGGATGATAGTAGTAAAAATTATCATTAAAAAAAGAAATTAGATTAAATGTAAACCAACCATTTTTGCCTATTATCGAACACTTGTTGCCTTAAGCCGAACAAGAGTTTCCTGTTTCCGAACACTGAAATCAAAACGTCGTTAGCCGTACAAAAATCATTTTTAACGCAAAATTTGAATACTTTTTACGTTTTTTTTATTAGAATTTAAAAACAGTTCATTGGCAAAAAAAAATAAAAATAAGAATCACATTTTGAAAGAGTTAATAGGTGGTCACAATGTCACCACAGTTTTGGTCTGTAGGTGCAGACGGTGATAGCTAAGGTTAGATTCGATCGCTGTGTGGTTCTGACTTCTTTTATAGCACAACTCACAGAAATCCTCTCTCACCATAGATCCAAGGTTCCTAGTTTCAGTGGTGGTGTGAGCTAGTAAATCCGTGCCCAAGAATTAAAGGTTTAGGGATAAATCAACCATGAACGAGCTCAGCCGGAGGCCTGTGGTGGGTAACGGTTTTTGTTGTTTATACCTTCCCTCGGTATGCGGCTCTGCCGAGGGTGACCTTCTTTTCCGTTTTACTCGTGGGAACCAAATCGAATTTCTCAATCATGTCTTCGTCCAATTTATATGTTAAAACCCCATCCATCGAGTCCGAGGATGAACTCCTGGCTTCCAGTCAGGATACTATTGTAGGTAGCTCAGGGGAAGCTAGAGACGCTAGCACCTCAGAGCAGGCTACACTTAGAGGTAACACGGGAGGTACTAGTACCCCTGTGCTTCAGCATCCCTCTCAAAAAACGCCCGTAATTTCAAGTAGCAAGGCTCGCCAGAGCAACGCTACCAAGCCCAACAAGCACTCTCCTGCGGATCAGCTCAGGATCAAGTACAGGAAGGCTACTTTCATTCTTGGCAAGATTGCCGAAAATGAAAAAGCCGGAAAGGTACATGAGCGTGATGCTGCCGACAAAATAAAATACCAGAAAGTTGTTGAAGAATTCAACAGTCGGGAGAAGAGTGCGCTACCCAGCAAAAAAGAAAAGTCCACCAAGAGGAACAGGTCTCTGGAGGAGGAGAAGCCACCTCAAAAGAGAACCAAACTTGGTGGCAGTGCCAGAAAGGAGACTCCGAGGGCGACAGCGCAACCGCGTGCCTTGAGTGAGGTCGTTAGAGACAACCTCCAGGTGGCGATTGTAGATGAGCTCTCCACAGACAACAGAGCTCTGATGTCAGCGTGGAAGTCAATCGAGGCCAAGCTCTCGGAATTGGTCTTCAAATACACTATCTCGGCAAAAGAAGGTCCCTATCCCAGCTTTGACTCCGGCGAAATGCTCAGGGGTTACAAAGTGATAAGGTGCGCAGACGACTTTTCAAGGGATTTCCTTGGCAAGGGAGTTGCTAAGATTAGCAACGACTGGAAGGGCTTGAAGCTCAAGCTCATTCCCGCCAGGGAGGTTCCTAGAAAACCATTGGCTCGCATCTTGTTGCCAGTGATGAGCATTAAGCCAACTGGAGCGGAGCTGATTAGGAGCCTTCAACGGCTGAATCCGCGGATTCCTATGAATGACTGGGTAGTCATCAAGACAGAGAAACCGCGCAAGAATAGCGCGGTCTATCTTCTGAGGATCTGCGAGGCTAGTCGCAAAGCCATAGAAGAGGCACAATGTAAGCTGAGGTTCGGCATCAAAAGTGTCTCCATAAAGATTCTGCAGAGTCAGGAAGTTGGCCCCACCCTGGGTGATGATAACGTCGAGGTAGACGATGTCACCATGCAGGTTGGAGCCCCCGGCGAGGTGCTGGATCCTGGCCCTGCAGTTCCACCTGCCAATTAAAAAACGACAGGCTACGCGCCATCCAGGCTAATCTGAAGCACTCTAAATGTGCCTCGGATAACCTGAGGATCTTCCTGAGTGAAGAAGATA
The DNA here is from genome assembly GCA_920104205.1 of Eupeodes latifasciatus. Taxonomy (NCBI): domain Eukaryota; kingdom Metazoa; phylum Arthropoda; class Insecta; order Diptera; family Syrphidae; genus Eupeodes; species Eupeodes latifasciatus. The sequence continues at coordinate 106,221,681 of OV049926.1, read as the reverse complement.
TAGATGTCGCCCTTGTACAAGAGCCATGGGTTAATGGCGTCGCGATTAGAGGCCTTAATGACAGCCAATACGATTTATTCTACAAGCCCGACAATCAGAATCAAGGTAAGCCTAGAACTTGTATTTTAGCTAAAAAACACTTAAAAGCTTTTATGTGTCCAAACTATAGCACTTTGGACTTAACATTTGTTAGGTTAGAGGGAAAACAAGCGGAGGGCTTGATTTTTGCATCATCATACATGGCGCATGACAAAGAGTCACCACCTGAGGAGGTGCGTACTCTTGTGGCGGAGGCAAAAGCCAGACAAACAAGCCTGCTTGTAGGGAGTGATGCGAACGCGAGGCACTCAATCTGGAGCAGCACGGAAATTAATGAGCGAGGTGAGTCTCTTTTTAATTATATAATTGAAAATAACTTGACTATATGTAACAGGGGCAATACTCCCACTTTTGTTTTTCCGAGTACGGACAACTCAGAACGGTGGGAAGATGTGTTAGACGTTACATTTGTCAATATTTATGGCAACCTCTCCATCGAAAATTGGAGAGTATCTCTTCTTAACTCCTTTTCTGATCATAGACGGATTCTATTTGATCTTAAATTCGAAATAAAATCTCCTTCCCCCTATAGAAATCCAAGAAGAATTGACTGGAAGAAATTTAGTCAGATCTTTGGCTCAAAGTTGCGCAGTATACCGAACGCGAGTTACGACTCGGTAACAGATCTTGAGTTAGAGATTTCAAACTTCGAGGACTCTATAAACACCGCATTCAAGGTCTCTTGTCCGATAAGATACAGAAAGAAAACCTTTCCACCTTGGTGGAATTACGACTTATCTAATCTGAGGAAAATAACAAGAACCATTTTTAATATCTGCTATAAGCATACATTTTATCAGCCTTATAAGGACTGCTTGAGAATATACAAGCGTTCTATAGCTCAAGCCAAAAAACAAGGATGGCAAGAGTACTGTCAGTCCATCGAAAACATCAAAGATTCGGCCAGGCTTAGTAGGGTTCTATCGAAGGAACATTCGAACCCCTCATTTCTTAAAAAACCAGATGGAAGCTGGACAGCATCTCCAATGGAGACATTAGAGCTACTAATGAACGTACACTTCCCAGGTTGTGCAGAAGAACCAACCGAATCCAATCTGACTTTCAACATGCCAACCTCCATAGAGCAGGTAAACGCCCTTATAACTAGAGAAAATATAGTCTGGGCTATCAAAACCTTCTCGCCGTACAAGTCTCCAGGCCCTGATGGAATACTACCTATAATGCTGCAAAATCAGCTTGAATTAGTAGTACCACGGCTCGAGAGTATCTTTAAAGGTTGCCTCTTACTAAACCATGTCCCCATGTCTTGGAGGCAGGTAAGAGTGGTTTTCTTACCAAAAATTGGTAAAAGAGGGCATGAATCTGCCAAAGATTACCGACCTATAAGCCTTACTTCCTTTCTTCTTAAAACCCTGGAGAGAATCGTAGATTCTCACAAAAGGAGAATTCTAAGTAGTTGTCCCCTATCTAACTCGCAACATGCCTACATGAGGGGCAGATCTACAGGGACTGCCCTTCACGAGGTAGAGAACGATAGAAAACACAATTCATTTCAAGGAATATACCCTAGCCACCTTCTTAGACGTAGAAGGAGCTTTCCACAATGTCCTAACTGAATCCATCGCTGAATCACTTGCAGACTTCGGTGTAGAGAACTATATTAGAAGGTGGATAATATCCATGCTAAGTAATAGGAGGATTCAATCAAAGTTAGGATATTCAACGTGTACCAAATATGCCAGCAGAGGAACACCTCAAGGAGGTGTATTGTCTCCTCTCCTATGGCTTTTGGTCATGAAGAGCATTCTGGTGAAATTCGAGAGCAGTGGAGTGAAAGCGGTTGCGTACGCCGATGATTTGGTCATTCTAGTTTCAGGAAAATTTCCAAGCGTGATCAGTGAAATCACTAATATGGCTTTGAAGAAAGTAAGCACCTGGGCTGCGAGCTGCGGACTAGGTGTTAACAGCAACAAAACCGAGTTGATGCTTTTCACCACCAAAACCAAGGTACCACCCTTCACTCTACCTCGGTTAAACGGATAAGCACTATCATTGTCTTCCAGTGCTAAATATCTGGGCGTAATACTGGATACCAAATTAAACTGGAAGCTTAACATCGAAGAGCGGGTAAGAAAGTCGTGTGTCGCCTTCTACGCCTGCAATAAAACATTCGGCAAAAAGTGGGGCCTCCAGTCAAAAATGATAAAATGGACATACACAGCGGTTGTAAGACCGATACTGGTCTATGGTTCCATTGTGTGGTGGCCCGCTTTCAACAAAGCCTACATAGTAAACAAGCTTACAAAGGTGCAGAGAAATGCATGCGTAGGGATATCAGGGGCAATCAGGTCCTGTCCAACGGATGCACTCAACATCATCCTGGACCTTCTTCCGATTGACCTCTTTATCAAATATCAGGTGTCCTGCAGTATCTTGAGACTCAAAGAAACAGGCTGCTGGGCACCTAGATCTTACGGGCACTGCAACCAAACAAGCCTGATACCATCAGACATCCTATCCACAACCACCGATTACTGCATCCCTACCCTAGACACCTCAAAGAAGTTTAGAGTCTTGCTCCCGTCAAGAACCGACTGGGAGGATGGCGTTGTGACGGAAGACTTCGACACAATTATCTTCACGGATGGTTCGAAGATGGAATGCGGTGTTGGTGCAGGAGTCTTCTGTGAATCTCTTGAGATTTCAAAAACCGAAAAACTTCCCGATTTTGCCAGCGTGTTCCAGGCAGAATTGCTGGCGATAAGGGAAGCTTGTACAGCCCTTAAAAATATCCGTCAGAACCAAAATGTAGCCATACTAACAGACAGTCAGGCAGCTATTAAAGCCATTGATTCAGCTTTATCATCCTCTAAACTGGTCCAGCAATGTAAAGAGGCCCTAAAGGAACTGGATATGAGCGTCACTCTTATCTGGATACCGGGCCATAGGGGCTATGAGGGTAATGAGAAGGCAGATGAGCTAGCTAGGCAAGGATCAGCCCTTCACAACTCTCTGGCAGTGAGAGTATATGCTCCTCTTGGAGTTGTGAAGGGTAATATCCTGACCAAATACACATCAGAAGCAAATCATAGGTGGAGTAGTTTAACGAGTTGCGTTATATCCAGGAAAATCTGGCCCGCCTATAACAAACCAAAATCAATCAATTTAATTTCCAAACCAAGGCATGACATAGCCAGGATTGTCGCTACTTGCACAGGACATTGGCCTATAGGGGAGCATGCGGCAAAATTGGGTATACCACATAACTCTTTCTGCCGTAGCTGTGAGAACCGGGATGAAAAAGAAACAGTCCCACACTTTCTATGCCACTGTCCGGCCCTGGCCAGGAAAAGAGCACTCCACTTGGGTAAGGAATTCTTCAACGGTATTGAGGAACTCGCAGAATTCAAGATCAAAGATTTGATCTCATACCTAAATAGCACAAAGTGGCTTTAACCCCCTCCCCCCTTATTTCTCCCTCACTAAATGGACTGCACGTGCGGAACGTGCACCATCCATAGCCCATTTTCAAACCCATTCAGAATCTCACGAGGTATGGTATCAAAACGGCGCACTCAGCGCTAATTGTGTCCTGCGCGAAGCAGGACAGCCATTTCTACCTACCTACCTACCTACCTAATAGGTGGTATGTAATGTAGGTAACTAGATACTTTGTAATTAAAATGATATTGAACATAAAATTAGAAATTCATTTGCAGTATTTTTAAAGTTAAAATTAATTTGATTATATACATGGGTACTTATAGTTTAATTTTATAATTATTACTAGCTGTACTTTTTTGTACGTACATATGTTTGAATTGTGCCGAGATGGGATGAGGCCATACTAAGTGTGATTGTCATAGGTTAGGTTAATACATTTTAAGAAGAAGATAGGTTACTGCAATACATTTTTATACCTATATTGTTTTTGACAATCAGTAACATTTTTTATAAAAAAACAACATTCAATTTTTTTGTAAAAAATAAAACGCAAAATTGGTATAAAAATTGGCTTTCGACTAAAAATCTCGTTAACCTAAAAAAGATTTTGAAATCAAACTATTTCATTGAAGAACAAAGAAAAATATTGCTTTCAAATTATTTATCTTACACAAAATATTGTTATGAATATTTTGTAAAAGGTTTAAGAAAGACAAATCGACAGACGGGATTTAAAGCTATCAGTTTCGGTCGCATTATTATTCTTATTATTATTTTAGTTAAAATTATTAACTTCCAATAATAAGTTTTTTTTATCGGTCCAGAATGTCTTAATGCAAATAAGAATAACGTTTTCGACACATGGATCAAATTTTGGAAAATTAAATTGACTTCGACTCGAATATCTTGGCCAAAATGAGGATACTGGCTTCAAACTAATTGTTTCTTACATTAGGTAAAGTTTAAAAAAAGATCTAATTGACACCTTTTTTCAACAAAACAAAAATTAACTAACGATTGGTAGATAAGTTTTTTTTTTTGCTTCGAATATTTCGAGGACAGTTGAAACTATTGTCTTCAAATTTAATTTATTTAATTAATTAATTTTTAGAAAAAGTCGACTACAGTTTTTTTTATATATGTACATATCTATGTACCTATAATATACTTTATAACCATGCTTACAATAGAATACCAAATACGAATAACCTATGATAAAAATGAAGCTATACCTATACCTACATGTGCATAGGTACAAATTTGTAAACACTATCTAATTAGTGTTTTCAAATTTGTACCTAAATACATATCCAACTTACGAGTAAAAATTGAATTTCCCTACCTAACGTATTGTTTCTTTCCAAAAAATGAAAAAAAAAAAACAACAAAAATCTGTTGCCAATTTTTAAATATGCACATCCACACAACTATGTACAATATTCAAAATATGACAACAGTGTATTTATTGTGAAAAGAAATTTGAATTATTTTAGATTTTATAAATTTGAAAATTTGAAATCAATTGCAACAAAAACAAAACCTACATAGTTCAATACATAGGAATATCTCCATGACAAAACACAAAAAAACATAAGCAAATGTATTATTTGTTTGCCTCCCTTACTCTCTTAATTTCTTACAAGAGAGAAAATGATAAAACCCTCTTTTCCTCAACTCGTTTTTCAGCCATCAATGAACTAAACATTCGTGTTCCATAAGAGTACTATAGTTTATATATACAAAGGTATTGTCATGTCTGTGTCGTCGCTCAAGTGAAGTTCTCATTTTTGCTCATGACATGAAAATAATAAAATAAATTAAAATAATAAAGTCTACCCATGATCGTATTCTTTTACAAGCCCACATTGATAGTTTCACATTTTGGTGTTGGAAATTTACCCCTTAACCCTTTAAAATGCCAGACGATTACTTTTACTAAAAAACGAATCGGTAGTGTATTTGTTTACTGTATATCACAGTAAAAACTCTGTCACACCTTTACATTTAAAGATTTAGGTGTTCATTTCTGTTCCAACTTCTAAGTTTACACATCGCATTCATTTTATTGTCAATAAGGCAAGTTCTATGCTTGGTTTTATAAAACGCTGGGCAAAGGAGTTCAATGATCCCTATGTTACTCTTTCTTTGTACAATTGCCATGTTCGTCCTCATCTTGAATATGCTTCGCAGGTATGGAATCCCTTTTACGAGAACAAAATTTAAACAAAAATTATTTCGTTGCTATCTCCCGTACTAACATTAGATTACCATTACAAATATCAATTATACCAAATTTGGAGATTTAATCCTTCAAAACTTCCAATATCAAAATATAAATACTTTAAAACAGATCAAAGAACTTAAACATAATCATAAAAAGTCAAGTGTAACCATATATTTTATCCATATAACAATTACATGTATGTATGTTAGGTTAGGTAAATGGGCTGGTGGTTCTTATTCTAGCAATTAAGAGACTTTTATAAAGTCTTTATGTATATGGGGTTTTCCGGAATGCCTACCAGTTCTTCAAGATTATTGAATAAGTTTCTGATCAAGAGTTTGTTTCTAGTAGTGCTGGGCAGTGGCATAGGAAGTAGGTTGCATCTTCTTGCTTTCCCATCTTTCCTTGGTTCTTTGAAGTGTCTTGTTGCTAATTATTTGTTTAAGTACACAAGATGGATGATTCTATATGGGATTGATCCAGAGTTGCACCTGTCCTCGCCAGCTCATCAGTTCTCTCGTTTCCAGGAACATCACTGTGACCTGGTACCCAGCAGAGTGTTATACTGGACCTGTAGTTCTTGGCAACAGTAATTTGCACGCTTCGATTTGATTACTGTGGCAGAAATCGGTATTAGCTCGTGATAACGCCATCATTGAGACCAGGGGTGAAATCGGCTAAGGTGATTGTTGATAAATGACAGTCAAAATAATAGAAATTGATCTATGTAAGGTGATAGTCAAATTGATACTCAAAAAGCGGTCACAACGAAAATTTGATAGTCATTTTTCAACAAATATGTCGTTTCTGAATAGAGCTACCAGAGTTTACACAATCTAATGAAAAATTGTCTTAGTTACCTAAAAAAAACGTACTTGTGACCGACAAAGCTTACGGCATTCGAAAAAAAAACAAAAGAGGCTGGGATGCGACCCACACTGATAACTTCCCATCCCGTCTGTCGATTTGTCTTGCTTAAAAGTTTGTCTATATGTATAAATTTTTACCATATTTGCATACTATTTTTTGTAGATTTTATTTTTTTATGAAAAAACGGACTGTTGGATTTTTATAAAAAAATTACTGAATATCAAAAACAATATTTTCTGTGAAATAAAATAAGTTTGAAGCCAATATTTGTAATTTTTGAAAAGCTACTTGAGTCGAAAGTAAATTTTTACGAAGTTTTTTGGTTTTTTTTAGGTTTTTATTTTTTGTAAAAAAACTGTCAATTCGATTTTTCTCAAAATTTTATCGAATGTCGAAAACAATATTTCTTATAAGTTAAAATTAGTTAGAAGCCATTATCTCAAATCTTTGAAAAGGTATTTGAGTCGAAAATCAATTTTTACCAACTTTTGTTAAATTTTTTTTAGGTTATTAATTTTTTGTACAAAAGCTGTCAATTCGATTTTTCTCAAAATTTTACCAAATGTTGAAAACAATATTTCCTATAAGTTAAAATGAGTTAGAAGCCATTATAAAAAATTTTTAAAAAGATATTTGAGTGTAAAATCAATTTTTACCAACTTTTGCTAAATTTTTTTTCGGTTTTTAATTTTTTGTAAAAAAAACTGTCAATAAGATTTTTTTCAAAATTTTACTGAATGTTGACAACAATATTTTTTGAAAGATAAAAGTAGTTTAAAGCCAATATCTCAAAGTTTTGAAAAGATATTTGAGTCGAAAATCAATTTTTACCAACTTTTATTATTTTTTTTAGGTTTTTATTTTTAGTAAAAAAACTGTCAATTCGATTTTTCTCAACATTTTTCAGAATGTTGAAAACAATATTTCTTATAAGATAAAATAAATTTGAAGCCATAATCTCAAGTTTTTGAAAAGATATTTGAGTCGAAATTCAATTTTTACCAACTTTGAGTAATGTTTTTTTTATGTTTTTATTTTTTATAAAAAAAATGTTAGAAGTAAAACAACTTATACTTCGATGTTTACTGAACAAAAGATTTTTATTGACTGACTAAATATTATTATTCAATTACATACATACAATGAAAAGTATATAAGCTTTGATTTGATTAAAACTAAAAACAATATTTGAAGTTGAGTGAATTTAAGCAAAGTAGTTTTAAATAGTATTCTATAAATAATTTAATTTAACACCTCCCCTCAAATCAATACTTATTTAAACAAAAGTGATACCTAACATATTTGCAAATTTCAAATGTTTTGTTTTCCCTAAATTCTTCGTTAAGATGTCTGCTGTCATGTCTTCGGTGTTCTTGTACTGAATATCAATTACTCCATCTTCAAACAGACCTCTTACGAAGTGATACGCAATATCAATGTGTTTTGTCCTCGGATGATGAATTGGATTTTTGACAAGTTGTTGCGCTCCCAAGTTGTCGTTGAAAATTGTTGTTGAGTCTTGGATTAGTTCGTCAAATCCAAGTTCTGACATTAAACTTCTAAGGTAGAGCGCTTCTCTACTGCATTGTGAAATCGCAATATATTCTGCTTCAGTGCTGCTCAATGCTATTGACGTTTGTTTTTTCGATTGCCAAGTTATTGCTCCTCCAGCAAGAATAAACGTAAATCCGGTATACGACTTCCTGTCATCTGTATTGTTTGCCCAATCAGCGTCAACATAAGCTATAAGATTCTTAGAAGTCTTCTTAAAGTTTAATTTGTATGTTAATGTGGTTGAAATATATCGAATAAGGTGTTTAAGGGCACTTAAATGGTCTCTATTTGGGTTTGAGTTAAATTGAGCTAATTTACTCACCGAGTGGGTTATGTCAGGTCTGGTAGCGGTGGACAAGTACATCAGAGTTCCAATGAGTGACTGATAGAGTGTTTGGTCAACTTTTTCGGTGCTTACTTCTGTACTCTTTTTCAGTTTCATTCCAGGGTCTAACGGTGTATAGCATTTCCGAGTAGTTTCCATATCCAAATCTCTTAAAAAATCCTTGATATATTTTTCTTGAGAAATACTTATCGAGCCTCTGTCCCCTTCTCTTTCAATTTCTATACCAAGATAATATTTCAAAGGTCCTTTGTCAACGATATCAAACTCTGAATCAATTTGTCCTTTAATTGATTCCATGGATTTATTGGAACTGCATGCCAAAATGATGTCATCTACATACACACCTATGATGTTGATTTCATCTTCTCTTGTTTTCACATAAATGCAACTGTCAGAAACACATCTTTGGAATCCAATTCTGAGAAGTACTTCATTCAGCCTTTTGTTCCATTCTCTTCCAGATTGTTTGAGACCATAGATGGATTTCTTCAACTTACAGACCTTGTTTGAATCTTTGGCATCTTCGAAACCTTCTGGTTGTTTCATATAAATCTCCTCCTCTAAAACACCATGAAGGTATGCAGTGGTAACATCCACGTGGTGAAGCAAAAGCTTATACTCAACAGCGAGTGCAAGGATCAAACGAATGCTAGAATGTCTTATAACAGGTGAATAAGTTTCAAAATAATCTACTTGGTATTTCTGTGAACAACCTTTAGCGACTAGTCTACATTTATACCTTTCGATTGTACCGTCTGATTTCTTCTTAGTGTTAAATATCCATCTATTGCCTATGGCCTTACAGTTCTTAGGAAGGTCAACCAATTCCCAGGTACCATTTAAAACTAACGCATCATATTCTTTCTTCATTGCAGATTTCCATTTATCCACGTTTTGGCTCTTGAATGCTTCTGCGACGTTGGTGGGAATTTCTTCTTGGATTGAGTTTAAAGTTTCGATCACATTGTACTCTTTTCTTGGTCGCCCGGGTCTTCCAGTTCTGATCAGTTTTGGACGGCCTGGACCAATTCTAGGGTTTGATTCGGGGTTTCTTGATTCTTGAGGGACGTCTGGGATGTTCTCTGATTCTGATGCTTGGCTTATTCTCGAATTAGGTTTGGCAGCGAATGATTCCTCTTCAAAATTGAAAATAATGAAGTCATCTTCGGTTTTATCTTCAACTGAAACGTTAGTGTCTTCATAAAAAATAACATTACGATCCTTAACCACCTTTCTTGTCTTTGAATCAAACAACCTATAAGCCTTAGACTCTTCAGAATAACCTACCATGATCATTTCTACGCCCTTTGCTTGAAATTTAGATTTACCTGGTCTTTTGTTTAAAACAACAGCCTTAGAACCAAAAACTCTCAAATTCGAAACGTTGGGTTTTCTTCCGTACCAGCTCTCAAACGGTGTAACATCTTGTACACTTTTTGAAATGGACCTGTTCCTGAGGTATGCAGCTGTGTTAATTGCTTCTCCCCAAAGATTTTCTGGAAGCTTTGAGTTAAGAATTAAACATCTGGCCATTTCAACAAGGGTACGGTTCGCCCTCTCAGCGACTCCATTTTGCTGTGGCGAGTATTGGACTGTCAATTGTCGCTGGATACCATGGGCTTCTAAAAAGGATGAAAATTTGGCACTTAGATACTCACTTCCATTGTCACTTCGTAAGACTTTGATCTTCTTTGAGGTTTGGCACTCTACCATCTGCTTGAATTTTCTGAAGACATCAAAAATTTCGTCACGACTTCTCATAAAATAAACGAAAATCATTCTGCTTTTGTCATCGATGAAAGTGACGAAGTATCTAGCTCCTCCAGATGAAGTTACTTGCATCGGTCCACATATGTCACTGTGAATAACATCCAAAATATTCACACTCATTGTTGTTGCCTGTTTTGGAAACGGTTTTGTTTTTATCTTCCCCTTAGCACAGATAATGCATTCGAATTGATTACTGGCACTAATTTTGTCAATTCCCATCACCATATTATGGCAATACATCTCCTTTAGACTTGAAATGTTGAGATGGCCAAAACGACTGTGCCACTTGATCAAAGAATCCTGTGTTGACTTCATCGCATATAAAAAATTTTTCGGTTTCACCACATAAACATCACCAATCTGAATGGCTTTCATCACTACATTACCTTTAGAGTTCTTGATCAAAGCATTTGTACCAACGAACTCACATGTATGACGGTTGCGAGTAATTTTTGTAACAGATATGAAATTACCTTTCAGTTCTGGAACATAGATTACATTTAGTAAATCTATACTACCGGTCTCGAGTTCCAGATGAACATTTCCTATGCCACTTGCCATAAGGAATTTGTCGTCGGCAAAATAGATCTTCTGAGTAATATCTTGCTTCAACTCTGAAAACATATTTTTTCAGATCACATATGCGATGTTGCACCACTGTCAAGGCACCATTCTCCAAAATTGACAATCCTCGACTCTTTAACATTGAAAAGTCCAAACGAAGAAGCCGATTTCTGCTTGTGTCGTTCATCTTGCTTTTCAGAGCATTTTGATGCAAAATGGCCAATTTTTCCGCATGAAAAACATTTAACACCTTTCTTACCTTTTGATGATTTGAAATTGCTTTTATTTTGGGCTGCTAAAACGTGGTTATCACAATTTTCTGATTCTTTTTCAAGCTTTCTTGTGTCTTCTTGGAATAATTTTGCCTTGAGCACCGAAAGCGATGGCATCTCATCTCTGCTTTCCATCGCAACAACAAAATTATCAAAACGGTCAGGCAAACTACAAAGCAATATGATTGCCAAAAGGTCCTCTGGAATATCGACTTGGATTTCCCTTAGCCTTTCCGAAATGCTGTAAAACTCCTTCAGATAATCGGACATCGACATGGTTCCAGTCATCTTGCACATTAAAAGTTTCTTGCCATACTAAACGAAATAAATGTATTTAAAACTAAGAGATACAAATTTTCTAATTAATTTTCTAGAATTTTCCAATTCAGAACGCCTGGGCACATAACCTGTTAGAAGTAATACAACTTATATTTCGATGTTTACTGAACAAAAGATTTTTATTGACTGACTAAATATTATTATTCAATTACATACATACAATGAAAAGTATATAAGCTTTGATTTGATTAAAACTAAAAACAATATTTGAAGTTGAGTGAATTTAAGCAAAGTAGTTTTATATAGTATTCTATAAATAATTTAATTTAACAAAAAACTGTCAATTCAATTTTTCTCAACATTTTATCAGATGTCAAAAACATTATTCTTCGTTGCACAAAATTGTTTTGGAGATGAAATCATATTTTAGTCGTAAAATTTTCGATGTGACAATTTTTTTTTCAGTTTTTTTGATTTATAAAAAAAACCGTTAATTGGATTTTTTTCCAAAAATATAATTGTTTTGTATCACGTTACAATATATAATATAAAATTTAATTCAAGTCTCTAGCATCATTGGTTCATGAGATATTTAGGTTTAACCAAAATTTTCACCTTTTTTTTTAAACTTCTATAGTAAAAAAAACACCCACGCAATTTTCTTGAGAGTCCTTTCTTCATTTTTCTGCATTGTTATCTGTATAATAAAATTTATTTGAAGAAAAAAACGAACGTACGGACTTACGGACGTACAGACGTACGGACGTACGAACGTACGTACACACGCACGCACAGACATCTCTCTAAAAATCTTTTATTTCGACTCTAGGGACTTTGAAACGTCTAGAAATGTCAAAATTTTCAATTTGACAAATCGGACCCATTACAATGGGCAGGTTCAGACGACATAAGGGACTTGAAAGTAAGGCAAGTTTCTAGTATCTGATTGGCCAGCTGCCAAAAAATAGCCTTCCAATTAAGGCAACTTAATTGGAAAGTTGACTGGAAAGTTAGTCAAGAAAAATCCATGAATGAAAGAATATTCTTTGGTTCATGAGAAAAATCTCCCTTACTATCAAGTCAAGTCAACTTATGTCAAAATGACAATTGATCATGTTTTTTCATTCAACTAAAAGCTGAACTTTATTACTCAATGATTTATTTATTTAATGCTTTCTGTAAAAAGGTTCCTTGTAAATTTGGAAAAGAAATAAGTAATATTTCTTTACAATACAAAATACAAATCTTGATGGACTTGTAGCTTGCCTGAGGAGTGTTTTGTAGAAAATAATAATTTTGGTAGTTTTTGTTCTATGAACTTGAAGTATAGGTTTGTGAAGTAAAGTTCTGAATTTGAAATTCATGACACTTGAAAAACTTACTAGTCGCCTTGGTCAAAATTTACGTTCAAAGAATGAAGTTGATCAAAAATATGCAAGTAAACTCAAGTAAACTTTTGTCTACATTACAAATTATAAGGTCGCAATTTATGACACCTGGCTTCGGTAAGAAGCCTGTCAAAACCACCACCGACCCAACACGTGGTTGTGGTTTAGTTATAAGTATTGATGCAACTTAAAAGGAAATACTGTTTGCCAGCGGTTGAATAAGTTTATAAAGTGATTGTACCATGTTAAAAATTCTAGTTTAAAATAACTAAGCAAATAAAATAATTACATATTATTTCATACTCGAGACTTTAGTCCTATCCCTATGTCAAGATTAATTCAAAATGTAAGCTTTTTGAAAGACAGCTTTAGTCCAGCATAACTTAACTGACATCCATCATCATATCATATATTTTCTCTTATACTTTTATTTAAGAAGAGAAGAGTGTAAAAGGAGCTTTTGTACGAGTATATACTTTATCAAAAAGAATTTCCTTAAAAACTCATATAGTTTCTGTTTGGAATTGAAGTGGAAAGCTGGGAATGAATTGCGTTTAGTTCAAAAAAGTAATAACTTCGCTCAGTTACTCATTTACATTTCTTTAAGGAAAGGGAGCTTTAATATTTTTGTTAATTTTATATCTTTCTAAAAGACCAGCCAAGCAACAGGACGAAATAAAAGAGTCCAACACGTAGCTTTTTTAGTGTTAAAGAATTGCACTTGAATTGATTCTTGTGATTTAATTCTTGTGATTGTTAAATTGTTTTTAATTCCGGGTTGCAGACACAAGCATTTATTGTTTCTTTTTTGCTACATAAATGTATGGTTTATGGTGTCAGTATTTTTCATTGATTTTAAATGGATGTGAATGATTTATTATTAAATACTGATTGGTTATTATTATTATTATTTACTCCTGTAAATTTTGACAATTCTAATTTTTTATTCATATTGGAACTTCCACAGATTTATTCTCTTTCTTTCTTCATGCATTATTAGGATTATTAAATAATAACACCATTGAAGTACAGTGCGGTAGTCAGGTGATTTGATTATGAATTTCAGCTGACCTTCTTCTACATAATTTGTGAACTTGTCCTCCACGCCACCGGATCACAAAAAATAGTATAATTATCTAGAATATAAATTGTTTACCGCGTCATAATCATGGCCGAAAATAAAGATAAACATAGTGATAAAGATAAGGAGAAGGAAAAGGGTCAAGAACAAGAAAAAGTAAAGGATAAAAGCATAGAAAAGTAAGTATATAAACATCTCTACCACTATTTCCAAGCGTATCTTAAATTAATATACATAGTTGTTGTAGCCTATTAATGACACACTATAACCCCTTTTGACCGTTCTTACATGATTTTTTTAAAATATTTCCATAAATTATAAATTTGGTTGTTCATTTCACTAATTTTCGAACTGTTCTAAAAAGATCGGCGGGTCCCATTAAAAGTGGACTTATGTTTTTATTTAAATATTTTGCATGCAATTTTATAATCACAATATAAAAAATTAACACAATGTGAGCAAATAGAGTACTTGGAAGATCTTCCAAATACACTTCGTGTCACATGGATAACGACAAGCTTTTTCTTTTTTTTATTTGACGTTATTTTTCAAACTCTTAGGTTTTTGGGAAAAACCCAAATGTGGAATGAATGAAGTATGTATTAAGTTCGTATTGTAAACAAATGTTGAATTAAGTTGATAAATACTCGTTTTTTGGCGGATTTTTCCCGAGAAGGTCATAAAAAGTACCTGTTTTTTGTGTCACATAAATAGGAACAAGATCTAAATTTACCTATTAGCGTGTTTTAAATCAGATAAAAGGATACTCTGATTGCTTGGGAGCTTTGTACGAGTATTAATTTGATAGAATCAAGAAGTATGGGTAGAGGTAAGTGTCGGCACGAGTACGATAACTTTGGCGACAAGATATAATAACGGTTTTTGGTAGAGGGGCTTAATACAAGCATTTTTTACTATGGGAGGGGGGGGGTCTATCTCACCCCGTTCAGGCGGTAGGGGCAATTTAAAAAAAATATTATTTAAAATGGAAAAAAATAATTAAAAAATAACGGTGATACTTACAATTAAGTTTTATACATTTTTTTAAAGCTAACATTCTGTTCTATTAGCCAGTTTTTAATTCAAGTCAAAACTATGCGTAGTTTTTGAAAAATTTAATTTTAAACTCAAAATTTGAGTAAAAAAAGTTAAAAAAAAGGTTTAAAGTGTAATTTTTCAATACTTCAAGATTATCTACCATTGTTTTTATTTCAGAATTTATTGCTCTTATTTGTTATTGATCAAAAACTGAAAACTAGATGATTTTATGTCTTTTAGTTTTTGAGAAAATTGAAAATAACCACAACTACTATTTTAATTTAATTCTTCTTTTTTTTTGCTTGAGTGGTCTTATTTTGATAGTAACAATGGTAGGTGCGAGTTTGGGTGTATGCAACAGTAAGGTGTGTGCGAATTTGGGTGTATGCAACAGTGGGACCTGTAAGGGGACCTGCAACCCCCCTGCTTGGGAACACTATAGGATTTGGGGTGGGTGCAAGTTGGAGTGCGTGCAAGGGGGGAGGGGGCACGGTTCGGTGGGTGCAAGATGGAGTGCATGCAAATTAAAAATAACCACAACTACTATTTCAATTTAATTTTTTTTTTTTTTGCTTGAGTGGTCTTATTTT
Organism: Eupeodes latifasciatus; assembly: GCA_920104205.1. NCBI lineage: Eukaryota > Metazoa > Arthropoda > Insecta > Diptera > Syrphidae > Eupeodes > Eupeodes latifasciatus. The sequence continues at coordinate 106,206,201 of OV049926.1, read as the reverse complement.
GATAGTAACAATGGTAGGTGAGAGTTTGGGTGTATGCAACAGTAATGTGTGTGCGAATTTGTGTGTATGCAACAGTGGGATCTGTAAGGGGGGGGCATGTTGCCCCCTGCAACCCCCCTGCTTGGGAACACTATAGGATTTGGGGTGGGTGCAAGTTGGAGTGCGTGCAAGGGGGGTAGGGGGCACGGTTCGGTGGGTGCAAGATGGGGTGCATGCAAATTTTCTTTTGCATTTAAATAAGCTGGATTTAAGACAAATTAATTTACCCTAGGTATATCTTAATCCATATTCGATTATTACTATCAAAATAAGACTACGTTAATACTTAAGCAAGGATAAAGTAATTTAATTAAAATATTTATTTTGGTAATTTTCAATTTTCTCAAGAACTAGAAGACATAAAGTCATCTAGTTTTCAGTTTTTCATCAAAAACAAATAAGAGCAATGAATTCTAAAAAAAAACAGTAAATAATTTGAAAGTTTTGAAAAACTACACTTTAAACATTTTTTTAAATTTTTTTTTTGCATACATTTTTAGTTTAAAACAATTTTTTTCAAAAACTATGCATAGTTTTGACTTGATTTAAAAACAAGCTAATAGACAAAAATATTGGCTTTAAAAAAAGGTATAATACTTAATTGTAAGTATTACCGTTATTTTTTAATTATTTTTTTTTCCATTTAATGTACATATTTTTTTAAATTGCCCCTACCGCCTAAACGGGGGGAGGTATACCCCCCCTCCCATAGTAAAAAATGCTTGTTTTTAGCTGTTCTATACAAATCCGTCATTAAACTTTGTCGCCAAAGTTATCGTACTCTCCCTTAAGTGTCTAACCAAGGAGGAAATAAGCTAAATTCGAGCTTACCGGGATTTCATCAAAACCATCCGTTTTATGACCAGCAAAATTAGAAGAAGTTTAAGTGCTGAGATCCCGGTAAGCTCAAATTTTGCCTATTTCCTCCTTGGCTAGACCCTTACCTTTACCCATATTTCTTGATTCTACCAAATTAATACTCGTACTAACTCCCAAACAATCAGAGTGTCCTTTTATCTGATTTCAATAAAACAAATTTTAATGCAGCTAATATTTATCTCAATGGAACGGATTGTGTATGCATTTATTGTTAATACAAATTTGAATGAGTGCTACGAGTCATTTCAAAGAATTGCACATAATGCTATTTACTTATACAAAAGCCCAAAGTAAGAATTAAAAGTGGTTCAGAACCAGTGTGGTTAAATAAAAGATTAATCAATCTCAATAGTAAAAAAATAAAGTTTATAAGCAATTTCGTCGATCAAATAATACCCGTAATCCTTACAAACAAAATCGAACATTATGCAAAAAATTTCAATACTTTAAATAAATTTCTTTACAATCAGTTTGTATTATCTGTTCAATATGATTTAAGATCCATTAATACAAGTTTTTGTAAATTTATAAACGCTAAAAAACAATGAAATGGCGGTCTCAATCTAATGCGTCACAATGGCATATCATCATTAGTCCAGTCAAATTGTCACCATAAAACCCGAATGGTTACATAAATTAGGGTAGTTTCGATTTTTTGATATGTTGTTTGGGTTGGTAAGCTGTTGAAAAATCCAAGTTTTCCAATTCCCCCCACCACCGCGGGCGACGCCATCTTGAAAAAACTGCTCAATTTTTTGACTTTTTCCTGTGTTTTCAAAATATCTTCTAAAGTATTCGTTTAAGAAAAACAAAGTTAACTGTTTTTTTAAACTAGGTTAAATTACCTATTTAATTTTAAATTTTAAAAATGCTTTTAAATCATCATCTGACTGCTTTGCTATGCATAACCTGTGAAAAAGCATAAGGGGATCTACAGCAATGCTGATGTTCCCAATTTTGGCGGTATTGTTAATAGAAGCAAGCGTGACTACCTTGCTGAATTATAATTTGATTTGAATTTTGACCAAGATAAGTTCTTACCATAATCAGATCCATAAGGAACGGAAATTCGGGACAGAAATAAATTCCGTTTAATATTCTAGAAAAATTAGCTCTGATGAGAGTATGCGATACTCTGTCCGCAATGGGAGCCGAAACAACGAGGAACCCTTCCAAACGAATAAAAGTGTAAACTTTTGGTTCAGCAAACACTTTTTTACATGAACGTTGCATAATATATATTAATAGAATTTGAACCTTCTTGTTTCTCAATAAATACATTGGTAAAAAAAAAAAATCCTAAAAGCTACAAAAATATTTAAAAGATTATATCTCAGAGTCTATACGACCTAGCAGAACCAGTCTTAAACTTTAGCTATTTATCTCTACTACAAATGTTATCATATCAAACGTTGGCGTAGGATTTACCATTTACTTGCTATCAAGCAAAAACCGAATAAAAATCTGTACTTTTCACATTTTTGAGAAAAATTCTCAAAATTCAAAGAGTTCTATCTGGGGAACTATTAGAGCTAGAAATTTCGTTTTGTAGGTAATTTAATCTAGTTTAAAAAAGCAGTTAACTTTGTTTTTCTCAAATGAATACTTTAGAAGATATTTTGAAAACACAGGAAAAAGTCAAAAAATTGAGCAGTTTTTTCAAGATGGCGTCGCCCGCGGTGGTGGGGGAATTAGAAAACTTGGATTTTTCAACAGCTAACCAACCCAAACAACATACCAAAAAATCGAAACTACCCTAATTTATGTAACCATTTATGACAATTTGACCTCTCAGTTGTGTCTAACCTTTTTGCTAGTCATTTTCAATCCGTTTACTTAGTTACTACTTCGAATATACTTCTTGTTGATCCGTTTAATTACTCTGATAGCTATTTCGATATTGGAACTTTAAACCTTTCAACTTCGGAAATTGAACAAGCCTTATCTGAAATTAAAGTTGACAGTACACACTTCACACGACTTGACATGGATGGAATCGCTCCTGTTATCGTACAGAGATTTGCTAGAGTAATTGCAGTTCCTTAGGAAATAATTTGTTATCGTTCCCCTTAGAGTGGTGAGTTTTTTAAATACATGAAAACGTTCTTTAATTACACCAATTTATAAATCAGGTAATAAGCAACAATTTTCTAACTATCGCCCTAATTGTAAGATAACTATAATTCCAAAAGATTTTATAATAAGCGCATATTCAAGGGAATATTACTACCCTTATTATGCAGAGACACAGTTGCAGTGTGAGCACTAGGAAGAGGAGAGAGGGTTTGAAAGGAGATGTCTGTGCACATTGGTTTTGAATTCCTGAATATTGCAATGACTTGGAAAAACAGAGTGCGGTAACCAATTCCACATTCGCGTAGTACGGCTAAAGAACTAATCTCTGTATTTGACAGTACGGCCGAAGTTGGACTCGAGGGTATACTGATAAGCCTTCCTATACGCGCGAGTGTTATGGTTGAACTGTTTAAGGGGAGGAATGCAGCTGGCTATTTAACTAGAGCATAAACCGTTAAAATAACAGTAAAAAAGGGTCAGACAAGAAACCTTACGACGAGCGAAGTAAATGAACCTCTGATGATATTATCACCTATCAATTTAAATTCTCTTCTATCCAAGAGGCTTAAGTAAGTTGCAGGAGCACCAGCCCAGATATGGGAGTTATACTCAAGCTTTGGACGTATATAAGTCTTGTAGATAACAGCCAGATCAGAAGGGGTGAAATATTTCTTGCATCGCCCAAGAAAACCCAAACACCTTGCGGAATTTTTGGCGACATCGCGTATGTGTCCACAAGAGGTGGTGGAGAGATGTTCAGTCTCATTGATGCAAGTACCATCCTTGGATAATAGCAAAGGGGATATATGTCGCTTTAACGATACAAGACAGCATTGGGTTTTCGAAGCATTAAATTCCACGCGGTTTTTTAATCCCTATTGTACAATGCTGTTTAGGTCGGAATTTAATGACCTTATCATATTTTGTCGATGCAGTTCCACATCCAAAGAAGAGGGATGTGAATCTGAAAACGAATATGAAAAGCTAGGAGTACTACCGTCAGCGAAAAAATGTATTGGATTAGAAGTAATAGAGATCATTAATAAAAATGAGAAAGTGTTGGAGATAGAACAGAGAACTGGGCACACCAGCATTTATTTTGAGGTTTTCAGACTTGAATCCATCCAATATAACTAGTATTGAACGATTCGAAAAGTAATTACTAATCCAAAGAAGGAGGGATTCATGAAAACCGAAAGCACGCATTTCCGATAAGAGAGCCTGATGCCAGACCCTATCAAATGCTTTTGAAATATCAAGTGCAATAATTTTACTTTCTCCAAAGTGATGTAAAGATTTGCTCCACTGTTCGGTGAGATGATCCATGAGATCACGAGTGGACCTATTGCTTCGAAAGCCGTACCGACGGTCATTAAGAAGCTTTTGATCTTCAAGATATTTCTTGAGCTGATAGTTAATCAGCATTTCCACGACCTTGGAGGAAAGGGACGTAAGTGCAGTCGATCTCTGACTTTCGAGCAGGAAAGACTTAGGCAGTGTGGAGTTTATTTACAAGTGTTGTGGAAATTAGAAAAGTCATTAAATTCTTAGCTAGTCACTCATGAAATAAGTAGTTCGATAGCGCAGCGCTAGTGTGTTGGCTTGAGAACCAAGGGTCGTGAGTTCGATCCCTGCATTGGGTGGAATTTTTTTATTCTAATTTCGAGTCGCGATGATAAACCTAATAAAGGAAAAAGCAGCAGGGGCATTGAAAAATGCTTCGGCCAAATCATCCGATGGTAAAGTAGCGGTGGAAAACACCGTAGGCAATGAAGGAAGGAAGAAGAGGAGGCGGACCTCAAGAGCAAAGCCAAATTTGGATGGTAAAAGGCCAGCCACCATCTCAACCAAGCTGCAAGTTGAGGTGGTTGACACTCAAAGAGCAGCAAAGACAACGGCAACGACAAATATCCAACGGCAATACGTACTCTGTGGAGTACATGTCCGGAGAAGGGGAGGGACTGTACAGGGCCGGCGGCAGCAATATGTTCGCTGGGCTGTCCACTGAATACACTGACGATGAGGTGGAGGAAGTCCTCCTAACAAAGCAGGCAAGCATTGATAAATGCGAGAAATTGCTTAATACGCTTAAGGAGGAAATTAAGCCCCTTCTAAAACGCCTTAAGCAAAAACAGGAGACGCGCCGGCAAGAAGAGGCAGCAGAATTAAAAAAGAGGCAACTGCAGAGGCAGCAACAGCAAAGCCAACAACAACAACCACAGCAGCAAAAACAACAACAACAACCACAGCAGATGAAACAGCAAAAGCAAGTTGCTACTTATAACAAGCAACATCAAAAGGAGCAGCCTAGACCCAACACAGGGGCGGTGCAATCAGGCCCCAGCTCATCGGGGGCCCCCAAACCAATTGAGGCAGCAGCACCAGCCGTAATACCAACAGCAGCACCAGCAGTAGCACAAGCAGCAGATCCGGTTGCATCAACATCAGCAGCAGCAAAGCAGCAACAACAGCAACTCCAGCAACACCAGCAACAACCACGGCAAAAGTCCGAGAAAGTGCCACCAATAAGGACGTACAAGGTCGACCTACAGGACTTAAAACAGGTATGTAAGTCGGCCACGGATAATAAATTTAGTATTAAAATTATAAATGAAAAGCAGAAGCGGTATTCGGTCCAATGCTTCACATTGGCCGAATACAAAATAATTAAAGAGTGCCTAAAAGCAGCCACTGCTGAATTCTTCAGCTTCACTCCTAGGAGTGAAAAACCGAAGACGGTCCTTTTGAAGGGCATCAGTTCCTGCACGGAACCAGAGGAGCTCCTAGCTGAGCTCCGTCAGAATGCCAGCGATGACCTCGAATTCATCGGAGTCAAGCCTTTTTCTACGGTAAGGTCCAGACGGGAGGGGCATAAACTGCCAATATTCATTGTAACTCTGTCGCCCCAAAGTAGACTGGAGAGTCTCAGGAATATTACCGTCCTAGACTACCAGGTCATACACTGGGAAAAATTAATGAGGCACGAAGACATGCTGCAATGCATGCGCTGCCAAAGGTTCGGTCACGCTGCAGCCAACTGTGGAATGCAGGAGCGCTGTGTGAAATGCGCCGAAACCCACAATAGGGGTGAATGCAGGCTAGGGACTGAGCGGGTCGAAGACATGACCCAGCTCAAGTGTGTAATATGCGGGAACGAGGGGCACCCCGCAAATTATCGGGGCTGTCCTAAGGTCCAAGAGATACGGGACAAACAGGCCAGCCAGCAGAAAGTCGAACCGTACGACAAGCTCCGACAACAAATTCATTCGTGAGACCCGATGTTTCTTACGCCAGATCTGCGAAAGGAATGGGTAAAGCGAGGCAGGCTCCACCACCGGTCGTCCCACAGGCCCAAGAGCCTAAGGCGCCGGCGGGGCAGCCAGACATTCTGTCCTTGTTGCTGAGCATTCAAGGCCAGTTGGCAGGACTGCAAAGTCAGATCGTGGAGCAAGCCGGAAGAGTAGATAAACTCTACTCTATGATGGCTGGCCAAGCGCAAATTCAGGGTTAAGGGCGCGCTGCCGAAGACGCGCCTTAGGATCCTAGGTTTGAATGTGAATTCATTGATTAGGATCGAACGTAGAGCCAATTTGTTCCAGCTGTTAAAAGACCACAGTCCTGATGTGTTTATGGCTATCGAAACCAAGCTAAACCAGAAATATAAACTGACTAACAACAATTACAATATCGTAAGAAGGGATCGACCCGGCTCTACTCAAGGAGGTGGTGTTGCAATCTTCATACGTAAGGGCATTAATTATAAAGTCGTATACAATAATGATTTGCGAAAGCTCAGGACGCTAGAAGTTTGCGTCGTATGCATCTCTCTCACTCAAGGGAAGCGGATGTATATGATTGCGGCTTATGCGGCTGACGCTCCGCATGCTACTATCTTTATTTCAGAGCTCGAGATTCTTTTCAGAGTACTAAAACTGAGCTTGGAAGAAAACTACTTCATTATGGCCGGAGATTTGAACGCGAAACATGAAGATTGGGGAAATCAAACAAATAATCCAAGAGGTAATCATCTTTTTAATTTGATGAATCTTCACGGTGTTGAATATGGTGTTGACCTGCTGGCTACTGAAAGGCCATCGTTCCCAAGGAGCGGTTCCTTTCTGGACCTTTTGCTGTACGATACCAGACTGACAATAACGGACAAAGTGGATAATCACCCTCGAAACTGTTTACAGATAGTCGATTACGACAGTGACCACTGCGGACTCGCTGCTGTAATTCAGATTCCGAACGAGCTTGTGGAATTGGATGAATTCGTTCCAACGCATTCTTACAATTATAGTAAGATGCGATGGCCACGTTTCACCCAAGTCCTTGCAAGAGAACTTCGTTCGAGTGACATAGCCCCACCAAACAACAGAAACTTGACAAATACAGAAATCGACCAACACCTTGAACAGATGGACAAGATAATAAAACGAACAATGGAACGGACAATACCGAAATACAAAGAACGCGACCAAAACAACGTCTACAGTAACGCGACTATAGACGCACTACACAGACAGAAAAGCGGACTACTGACAAGACTGAAAAACTTTTACAGACGATTTACAGACCCGTACGACCTGGAGATTAGGACACTGAAGTCGTCGATTAAAAACGTCAACACCCTGATCAAGGAAAACTACAGGTTATCTATTAATTTGTACTGGGACAAGAAAATTCGGGCCGTTAATTCTAGCGACCCGAGTATGTTCCCTAAGATTAATAAGATATTTAGGTCCAAGAACCAGAACGACCTTCCGTGTCTTAAACTCCTGAGAACAGTAGAGAACACAGACGTACTTCTGACAGCGCAAATTGATCCTGAGGAAGCCGTCTTGGATGATGACTTCTTTGTGATTGAAGATCCGCAGGAGAAAGTGGAGACAGTTGGTGCTGCTTTCCAGCAAGTGTATAAGGTGAATGCTTGCACTCGCCCGAACCACGACCTGGAGAACAGAGCCTTACTTCATCACTTCTACCTGAGGAATGATATTTCGCATTGGCGATCCGAGAACCGTGGGTTTATCCGGTTTGATGACGACTTTTTAGCAAACGCTATAATCGTCGATCGAACGGGCCCAAGTCCCTTGCTCATCACGAAGGTAGAACTCCAGCTCATCTTCGATTCAATAAGGAATAAGAAGTCAGCAGGTGTCGACGGTATATCCAATATTGTACTAAGACACCTACCGATTGAAGCAATAGACATCTACACCACTCTGTTCAACAACGCGCTGAATAATGCATATTATCCAGTGCGTTGGAAGACAGCAGTGGTTCATCCTCTCCCGAAAAAGGGAAAGGACAACTCCAATCCTTCAAATCTCCGGTCAATAAGTCTTCTTCCAAGCATCAGCAAGGTATTTGAAAAGGTAATCAATAGGGCTCTGGCTGAGTGGGCTGCAGACAACAGTATAATTCCGGATAATCAGTTCGGGTTCAAGGCAGGACATGACACTATTCATGCCGCGTCTAAGCTCGTTTCTGATATCCAATGGAACAAGTCCAAGAAACAATGCACGGGTGCTGTTCTGGTTGATTTAGAGAAGGCCTTCGACACCGTATGGTTAGAAGGGTTGTACCTCAAACTCACCAGACTAGGCATCAGTAAGCCATTATTGTATATGCTTTATGGTATGCTCAACGGTAGAAAGTTTGTTGTCAAGAGTGGCAATGTAACTTCTACCACCACCTTTGAAATTAAAAACGGTCTTCAACAGGGAGCGGTGAACTCGCCGATCCTCTTCAGCATTTACACCAGCGATCTGATAGGTAGCTTAACTAAGGCAATTGCGTATGCCGACGACCTGATTGCGTAGAGAACGGCTCGAAAGGTTGAAGTTATTAGAATTCTCTTGCAGCGTGACTTCGAGAAGATTCAGCGATACTGCGACGATTGGAAACTGAAAATAAATGTGCAAAAGTCGGAGACAATCTTGTTCCGGACTCCGTTGGCTAAAGCCTCGCGAGATACGTGTAAGAATTGGCGCAAGATGGTCATTGTTGACCCGCACGGACAGGCATTGACGAGCAAAAGTGTAGTGAAGTACCTCGGTATCTGGTTGGACCAGTATCTATATTTCGACAGACATATGGATGCTGCTCTGACTAAGGCCAGAGGAGCCTTCGCTCTGACGAAACGGCTGTTTTACAGCAGTCGGCTTGACCCCAGAGTGAAGGTAATTTGCTACATGACCTTCATACGGCCAATGATTGTTTATGGTTGTCCAGTTTGGTTCAACATTGCCCCTTCCCAAATGGAGAAGTTTCGGGTGTTCGAGAGACAGTGTCTTCGGCGCTGTCTCGGTTTGTATCGGACACCGGAATCTTCTTATCTGCATTATTATTCGAACGAGGTTCTATACAACGAGGCTCGAATCAATAGAATTGACAATTTCGTGATAAAACTTGTTCGGGGTCACATTGCGAGGGCTATGACTTCGACCAACAATTTGATTTTCGGTCCGTTCTATCCGAACGACAACTACTTCGACAATGCACGCTTGAGCGGCTTTATCCCACCAGAGGCATTCCTCTATCTAGACCAGTGCGGCATTATACAGGATAGATTGGCAGTACCGCTTATCTACCACGTCAGGCGAAAAACCGTAGACCGGCGGCTCCTGTATGAACGGGGCATCCTCGCTCGTGATGGAGCGGAGCTGCTTCGGTTCAGTAGGGCTGTGTCCGAAAAGGACCGCATTGATAGGGTGAAGCAGGAGAACCAGTTTTGGTGGCTTCAAACTGCAACTGATAATGGGTAATCCGGGATGGGGTATTTTTGCCTTGGCCGGCTTACATACTTGTTTTAGTCTTAAGTTTTAGGTTTAAGTAGAGCAGGAATGGTGGCACAATAAAATAAAAAAAAAAATAAAAAAAAGAATAAAAAAACAAAATCTCATAAAATACAAAAAAAAGAAATCAAAAATTAAAAAAAAAAAAAAAAATGCAAACACATATCACAGACAATATTATAAAAATCCTCGATGGAATTACAAATAGAAGGACATAGTTGTTTTGCCGCTGTGGTTGTTCTAGTTTTAAGTAGTTTGTAGGTAGATTAGGTAATTTTAAGTTTTATTTTAAGGACTTTAGTATGTAAGTAAAAACCCCAAAAAATGATAAAGATTTTAGTTTTTAAACTTTTCTAAAAAAAAAAAAAAACATAAATTGAAATAAATAAAACAATCTTAGTTCGTAGGCCGAAAGGCATTAATTTTAAGAATCATGAATTTCTTAGAGCGCCCGATTAGGGCCAGTAAGTTATATTTAAGCAGAATTAAATAGGCTAGTTTCCCATTTTGTCTAGCATGTAAGTAGAGTTAAGTTTAAATGAATAAAAAAATGAATTTCGAAAAAAAGGGACGTAAGTGCAATCGGTCGGTAATAAGAGGGTGAGGAAGATTCTCCTTGTTTGGGGATGGGCTGGACAAATGCAGTTTTCCATCCGCTCAGAACGAGACCTGAGGAGTAGGACAGATAAAAAGCTTACTCAATGATTTTGCCAGCGTTGAAGAACACCTCTTCAGAACAATAGCGGGGATACCATCCAGACCAGTGGATTTATGAATGTTGAGACCTTTAAGAACTCTTGCCACAATACGAGCGCGAAAAAGATTGGTCCCATAGAATCAGTAACTCGCTCAAGTACAGGTGGAGTCATAACACTCACTGGCAGCGTAGAATTGGCGGCGAACTGCCTAGAAAAAAATTTGCTTTCTTTAAAGAGCTAACAAAAGGAGTGTCATTGACAACGAGCGTAGGAACCGATTAAGAGGAAGAATTCCTCATGTTTTTTACAAATGACCAAAAATTTGTACTGCCTTTGGGACATTGCACTATTTTTTGCCGTAATTTTTGGTCATGTATATGTATATGCTTTTAACTCTGTTCGGGATAAAGTTCTCATTCCCAGGAGAATCAAACTTGTGATCATATCAGCGCTGGCGTCAACGTCACTATCGAGGAAGCATAGTGACCAGTTAAAGATTTTAAAATAATTATTGAAAGCCAGTTGGCTTTCTCGTATTGCCAAACGGTTCTCAAAGGAGCTCTTTCACGTCCGATATTCGGGTGGGCTCGTTGACCAGCTGAGTTAGGTGGTTCAACTCAGCGAAAATCTCAGAACACACTCCATCGGGCGTTGTCTGGCCTGAATGTTAAAGCCATGATGAATTGTGTACATTGAAATCGCCCGTAACAACGGTTTCAGTGCGAGGATAGGATGAAACAATTCTTTGGATGGAATCAGACAAAGCATGAAATTCACGAGAAGTTGATACTCTGTCTAAATTAGGGCTTCGATAAATGATTTGCTTATTTACGGAAAATTTAAACCACATACCATTAAAAAAGGAATTGGTGCAAGGACCATATTGTGGTAAGAGCTGATAAGCAACATCATTCCTAATGTATATGGCGAGGCTATGGTGGGAAAAGAATAAAGGCATCAAGCTATACCCATGAATAAAAAATTCAGCAGGATCGGAATCCTCACCTACTTGGGTTTCACTTAGTCCCAAAACAGCTGGCCTGTATGAAACAGTATGGCGGTATGCCAACAGAAAATTCGCCCTAAGCCCACGAATATTACAATAATCTACTCTGAAATGTCCAGTCATTGCAAATAAAAAAAATTACTAAAACCAATACAGATCAAATTGGGAATAAAATTCGCTGAATTGAAACACAGAATAGTGTTCGATACCCTTCACTACTGGTGTTATAACTTAGCAGTGACGAGAATCGATCCGACCCTGTGATGCAAAATAGTAAATTTGAACTCAATAAATGCTGGAGCACAAACTAGCATATGCACCAGTTCCATTCGAAATGAAAACTTAACACATAAGCTAGGCTGTGCAACTGTGGAAGAGGGGGATAGTAAGGATGGGATGGTACTCACTGTGATGTGCTGTGCTGAGTGGCTTATCATTTTTTTTTTGTTATTGGTGTTTTTTTTGTATTGATCTTGAGTGGTGTGATTTTTGTTTGTTCTTTTATTTTGATTGTATTTATTAGATGTTATGTTTTTGTTGTTGCACTTGTTTATTTGTAAATTATTGTTTTATTTAGTAAACTTTTTTGTTTTTTTTGTGTGGATGTGTAATTAGGTAAACAAAAAAAATAAACTGTTCAACGACACGATTAACTTAGAAAAAAAAAAGAACAGGCACTGACACAACAGAAGACGCACAACACAGGGGTAACCCATCAATGGTTCACTGACAACTTATGTATTGTATTGACAACAATGTATTAATGAAAGATTAGCTCCGTTTCTTAAAAACATTTTTCCATGCCATCATGCTTTTGTTGCTGGTAAAATTTTTGTTCTAATGATGTATCAAATGGACTTGTGAAACGGTATAAATTTGATGTTGTGTATACGGATTTCTCTAAGGCATTTGATTGGGTTAATCATGATTTATTACATATAAAGTTAAAAAAATAGGTTTCCACTCTAAATTTTAAAACTGGATAGATGCATACTTCAAGGATCGTATTTAATATGTTCTTATTAATAACATTCTGTCTTCACCTATCACCGCTACCTCGGGAGTGCCTCAAGAAAGCCATCTCGTCATCTTTTTTTCTTATTATTTATCAATAAGCTCCTTTGGAGCTGGGAAAAATGCCTATCCCGGGTGATATTTAGTATCAAAGATTTCTGCATTGTTTATAGAGTATTTTCGAGACTATGCTGCCCAGGTGTTCAAGCAGCCTCTTTGGAATCAAAACAGATTTTCTTTAAGGACATATTTTTGAAAGTTTAGTGTTGATATTACTCTATTCTGAGTAAGATCGATGAGATGAGTGAAGATTAAGGATTTCCAGAAGTCCTTGTTCATCAGCTCATTCTTCATTCGGAATAGAGCATCGCATATCGAAATTCGGTCAAGATTCGTTACTGGCCATTTAAAAATTACAAACGAGTAACTCAATACATGAATTGCCCAGGGGCCCTACTCTGTAATGCGTTTCGAAAGCAAATATTTTCAAAAACGAATATTTTGTATTCTCTATTTCTAATGCGGATAAGAATCTAGTACTTACGGAATGACAAATCCGCATTCGGAGTTTTCGTACCTGGCAATGCGTTTCTGAATGTCATTAGCGTTCGAAAACGGGCCTAGGAGGTAATTCCTACGCTTGTTTTCGGCGTTTAAAGGGGATTTAAAAATTTTCCTCATCCTGTGGTCGAATTTATGTCATACTCCATTCTTAATCTCTCCATTCGCTAAACCCCTAAGTTGCAGAAAACCAAGATACTTATAGTTTTCTGCCGTTACTAGATTTGCGATGCTGCTGCATTCGTCTAGAGAGTATACAACGGGGTCGTCTAGGACTTCACCCTTCTGAATGTGGATGGTCTTACACTTTTTTGACCTCGAACTCCATTTCAATAGCGTCCCTAAACTAATGAGTTTATCTTTGCTGTTCGAATAGTACAGTCCAGTGCTGGTATTCGATTGGTAATGATTTTCGTTAAGTGCTTATATGCTGTAGAAAGTCATGTGATAGGCCTGCAATTCCATCAAATTGTTTCCAGACATCAGAAAAGTTTCGGGTTCTATCAAAACATCAGCAATATATGTATGTATATATATGTATATGAGAAGCGATCAGCTTCTTGAGTCATATGGTTTGTATCCCGACCAGCTGACTTAAAATTAATGGTTTCTCTTATTTCTTCTCTTACTTCATTTGGAGAAATTTTACTATTTAGCATCTCGCTAAAGTAACGACTATCTTTATCTTCTTCAGTTATCCATGAGCGGATGTGGCATCTTTGATAATATTGTACTATTCGGCTTGGTCCGACAATTAAAACTTATTCACACTTTGTAAATAAAACACAAATTCACTTTATTTAATTCGCTCAAAACTTATTTATTCAACACTTTCAATTATTACTTTTCAAACACAGTCTTTACTTTCAATTATTACTTTTCAAACACAGTCTTTACTTTATCGCAGTTCACAATCACAATCAATAATGAACCGCTTCGCTTCCGGGCGATTTTTTATATACTGTTTGAGCTCTCTTTATGCATACATGCATACATACGTATGCACAATTTCAATTATGGCTGAATCACATACACGCTTCAGCTTCGGCTTCGTCTGCGTTACGTTGGGCATGCATCCATAATAGTGAGTTCCCTTCTGAATTTCAATGCGGCAAGACCTCTTTTTTCTTTTGTAAGCCTCGGTTTCGGGCATACATGCCACAATAAAAGTGAATAAATTAAAAAAATAATAAGTCTTTGTCTTTTCTTAATAAAAACAAAAAAAAGTTCGCGAATCAAACATGGTCCTAATCGAGCACGGATATTTTGTGTTCTAGTGAAATTTAATTCAGTGGCTGCAATAGAATTGTTGGTGGTGGTGTCTTGGAGGTTCTTGTGATAACGTTGCTGTATTTCGTTGTTGCTTGCGGCTGCTCGGTGTTGCAGTACATTCTCCTAATAAAAAAAAATACCTTCATTCGGTGGTGAGATTCCCCTTAGCAGTGCGCAAGCTGCTTTTATTCTGCGGTTGTTGTGTTGCTGCCTTTCGTTGTTGCGGTACATTCTCTTTACACACAAAAAAAAATACTCTCATTCGGTGGTGAGATTCCCCTTAGCAGTGCGCAAGCTGCTTATATACTGCGATTGTTGTGTTGCTGCCTTTCGTTGTTTGTTGCTCGTTTTTGCTCGTTGTTCCGGTGCTTTCTCCTAACATAAAGAAAAAACTCTCATTCGGTGGTGAGATTCCCCTTAGCAGTGCGCAAGTTATCTTATACATAGTGCTGTCTGTGCTGTGTCGGCGGTGGGGTATTGATTTTTCCTTGCGGTCAGTGGTTGCCAACTTATTTTTTTTTCTTTCGTTGAAATTAAAAGGTAATGGAAGCTCTCCGTCGACAAAGAGCGACCATAAAGGGTTAAATCACGCGTATCGACTCGGCGTCAAAGATCGATACCCAAGTGGCAAAATTAAAGTCATAATATAAAGAAAGATTGGACTACAATATGCGCGAGTATGAGCGCGTACAGTCGGAAATTGACCAAATATGTGACACCGCTGAGGCTTTGGAGGCCGAGACGCATTATCGAGCTGAGCTCGAAGAGTTATATTTTAATGCGTCCGCGACATTGTCTAAAAAAAATTGATGCGTCCATGCCGCAGAGTAGCATGAGCACCAACAATGATTTAAGCGACACCATTAAATCGTTAATAAATGTTCAAGCGGCTCCGACCGACATAGTCAAGTGCATGGGAGAATCTACGAAAAGACCCATCAACATCACGAAAGTAGAACCTCATCATACGCGTTTACCAGAAATAAAACTTCCTGAGTTTGCAGGAAAATTGTGTGATTGTGTCAGATTTCGTGATCTCTTCACAGCTTTGATTGCGTCGAAGGAGTCACTCAGCGGGATTGAAAAATTTGAACATCTCCAAACGCGATTGAAAGGAGATGTTCTATCAATCATAAACCACCTTACGCCCAGCAATGAAAATTTTTCTGTAGCCTACAAGAGCACTTTGATAAGCCGCATTTTATCAGATTTGCTCATCTGGATAACATTTTTAATTTTCTTGTTTTGAAATCGAACTCACTCGACGAATTAAAACTATTTGTCAATACGCATTGCGCGCGCTGAAACAACCGGTTGATTCGTGGGAGGGGATCCTCGTTTATATTTTAGTAAAAAAATTAGATGAAGCAAACAACGTTTTGTGGATTCGAAAACAAAAAACGTGCGAAAATCCGAGTTTACAACATTTTACAGATTTTTTAAAGGAAAGGATCGATGAGCTCAAGAGCCTAAATCTGTCGCGAGTAAAAAATAATGCGCAGATAAAATTTTAAAATAAACGTTCTCTTGCGTCAACAGTCCAAGTCCAATCGTGCATTAAATGTGGCCGCAATCATTATCTATATCAATGTGAACAATTTCGAGAATTAAGAGTTCCATCGCGATTGGAGTTTATTCGGAATAAGAAAATATGTGTTAATTGTCTGCGCGCCAAGCACAATTTATCGGAATGTAAAGCGTGTTGTCAATGCGGTCAACGGCATAATTCGCTTTTGCATGAAAACCCAACAGATCAATCGAATCGTGATAATTCAAATTCAGTGTCAGTCAATAGTGAGTTCCCTTCTGAATTTCAATGCGGCAAGACCTCTTTTTTCTTTTGTAAGCCTCGGTTTCGGGCATAGATGCCACAATAAAAGTGAATAAATTAAAAAAATAATAAGTCTTTGTCTTTTCTTAATAAAAACAAAAAAAAGTTCGCGAATCAAACATGGTCCTAATCGAGCACGGATATTTTGTGTTCTAGTGAAATTTAATTCAGTGGCTGCAATAGAATTGTTGGTGGTGGTGTCTTGGAGGTTCTTGTGATAACGTTGCTGTATTTCGTTGTTGCTTGCGGCTGCTCGGTGTTGCAGTACATTCTCCTAATAAAAAAAAATACCTTCATTCGGTGGTGAGATTCCCCTTAGCAGTGCGCAAGCTGCTTTTATTCTGCGGTTGTTGTGTTGCTGCCTTTCGTTGTTGCGGTACATTCTCTTTACACACAAAAAAAAATACTCTCATTCGGTGGTGAGATTCCCCTTAGCAGTGCGCAAGCTGCTTATATACTGCGATTGTTGTGTTGCTGCCTTTCGTTGTTTGTTGCTCGTTTTTGCTCGTTGTTCCGGTGCTTTCTCCTAACATAAAGAAAAAACTCTCATTCGGTGGTGAGATTCCCCTTAGCAGTGCGCAAGTTATCTTATACATAGTGCTGTCTGTGCTGTGTCGGCGGTGGGGTATTGATTTTTCCTTGCGGTCAGTGGTTGCCAACTTCTTTTTTTTTCTTTCGTTGAAATTAAAAGGTAATGGAAGCTCTCCGTCGACAAAGAGCGACCATAAAGGGTTAAATCACGCGTATCGACTCGGCGTCAAAGATCGATACCCAAGTGTCAAAATTAAAGTCATAATATAAAGAAAGATTGGACTACAATATGCGCGAGTATGAGCGCGTACAGTCGGAAATTGACCAAATATGTGACACCGCTGAGGCTTTGGAGGCCGAGACGCATTATCGAGCTGAGCTCGAAGAGTTATATTTTAATGCGTCCGCGACATTGTCTAAAAAAAATTGATGCGTCCATGCCGCAGAGTAGCATGAGCACCAACAATGATTTAAGCGACACCATTAAATCGTTAATAAATGTTCAAGCGGCTCCGACCGACATAGTCAAGTGCATGGGAGAATCTACGAAAAGACCCATCAACATCACGAAAGTAGAACCTCATCATACGCGTTTACCAGAAATAAAACTTCCTGAGTTTGCTGGAAAATTGTGTGATTGTGTCAGATTTCGTGATCTCTTCACAGCTTTGATTGCGTCGAAGGAGTCACTCAGCGGGATTGAAAAATTTGAACATCTCCAAACGCGATTGAAAGGAGATGTTCTATCAATCATAAACCACCTTACGCCCAGCAATGAAAATTTTTCTGTAGCCTACAAGAGCACTTTGATAAGCCGCATTTTATCAGATTTGCTCATCTGGATAACATTTTTAATTTTCTTGTTTTGAAATCGAACTCACTCGACGAATTAAAACTATTTGTCAATACGCATTGCGCGCGCTGAAACAACCGGTTGATTCGTGGGAGGGGATCCTCGTTTATATTTTAGTAAAAAAATTAGATGAAGCAAACAACGTTTTGTGGATTCGAAAACAAAAAACGTGCGAAAATCCGAGTTTACAACATTTTACAGATTTTTTAAAGGAAAGGATCGATGAGCTCAAGAGCCTAAATCTGTCGCGAGTAAAAAATAATGCGCAGATAAAATTTTAAAATAAACGTTCTCTTGCGTCAACAGTCAAAGTCCAATCGTGCATTAAATGTGGCCGCAATCATTATCTATATCAATGTGAACAATTTCGAGAATTAAGAGTTCCATCGCGATTGGAGTTTATTCGGAATAAGAAAATATGTGTTAATTGTCTGCGCGCCAAGCACAATTTATCGGAATGTAAAGCGTGTTGTCAATGCGGTCAACGGCATAATTCGCTTTTGCATGAAAACCCAACAGATCAATCGAATCGTGATAATTCAAATTCAGTGTCAGTCAATAGTGAGTTCCCTTCTGAATTTCAATGCGGCAAGACCTCTTTTTTCTTTTGTAAGCCTCGGTTTCGGGCATAGATGCCACAATAAAAGTGAATAAATTAAAAAAATAATAAGTCTTTGTCTTTTCTTAATAAAAACAAAAAAAAGTTCGCGAATCAAACATGGTCCTAATCGAGCACGGATATTTTGTGTTCTAGTGAAATTTAATTCAGTGGCTGCAATAGAATTGTTGGTGGTGGTGTCTTGGAGGTTCTTGTGATAACGTTGCTGTATTTCGTTGTTGCTTGCGGCTGCTCGGTGTTGCAGTACATTCTCCTAATAAAAAAAAATACCTTCATTCGGTGGTGAGATTCCCCTTAGCAGTGCGCAAGCTGCTTTTATTCTGCGGTTGTTGTGTTGCTGCCTTTCGTTGTTGCGGTACATTCTCTTTACACACAAAAAAAAATACTCTTATTCGGTGGTGAGATTCCCCTTAGCAGTGCGCAAGCTGCTATATACTGCGATTGTTGTGTTGCTGCCTTTCGTTGTTTGTTGCTCGTTTTTGCTCGTTGTTCCGGTGCTTTCTCCTAACATAAAGAAAAAACTCTCATTCGGTGGTGAGATTCCCCTTAGCAGTGCGCAAGTTATCTTATACATAGTGCTGTCTGTGCTGTGTCGGCGGTGGGGTATTGATTTTTCCTTGCGGTCAGTGGTTGCCAACTTCTTTTTTTTTCTTTCGTTGAAATTAAAAGGTAATGGAAGCTCTCCGTCGACAAAGAGCGACCATAAAGGGTTAAATCACGCGTATCGACTCGGCGTCAAAGATCGATACCCAAGTGGCAAAATTAAAGTCATAATATAAAGAAAGATTGGACTACAATATGCGCGAGTATGAGCGCGTACAGTCGGAAATTGACCAAATATGTGACACCGCTGAGGCTTTGGAGGCCGAGACGCATTATCGAGCTGAGCTCGAAGAGTTATATTTTAATGCGTCCGCGACATTGTCTAAAAAAAATTGATGCGTCCATGCCGCAGAGTAGCATGAGCACCAACAATGATTTAAGCGACACCATTAAATCGTTAATAAATGTTCAAGCGGCTCCGACCGACATAGTCAAGTGCATGGGAGAATCTACGAAAAGACCCATCAACATCACGAAAGTAGAACCTCATCATACGCGTTTACCAGAAATAAAACTTCCTGAGTTTGCTGGAAAATTGTGTGATTGTGTCAGATTTCGTGATCTCTTCACAGCTTTGATTGCGTCGAAGGAGTCACTCAGCGGGATTGAAAAATTTGAACATCTCCAAACGCGATTGAAAGGAGATGTTCTATCAATCATAAACCACCTTACGCCCAGCAATGAAAATTTTTCTGTAGCCTACAAGAGCACTTTGATAAGCCGCATTTTATCAGATTTGCTCATCTGGATAACATTTTTAATTTTCTTGTTTTGAAATCGAACTCACTCGACGAATTAAAACTATTTGTCAATACGCATTGCGCGCGCTGAAACAACCGGTTGATTCGTGGGAGGGGATCCTCGTTTATATTTTAGTAAAAAAATTAGATGAAGCAAACAACGTTTTGTGGATTCGAAAACAAAAAACGTGCGAAAATCCGAGTTTACAACATTTTACAGATTTTTTAAAGGAAAGGATCGATGAGCTCAAGAGCCTAAATCTGTCGCGAGTAAAAAATAATGCGCAGATAAAATTTTAAAATAAACGTTCTCTTGCGTCAACAGTCCAAGTCCAATCGTGCATTAAATGTGGCCGCAATCATTATCTATATTAATGTGAACAATTTCGAGAATTAAGAGTTCCATCGCGATTGGAGTTTATTCGGAATAAGAAAATATGTGTTAATTGTCTGCGCGCCAAGCACAATTTATTGGAATGTAAAGCGTGTTGTCAATGCGGTCAACGGCATAATTCGCTTTTGCATGAAAACCCAACAGATCAATCGAATCGTGATAATTCAAATTCAGTGTCAGTCAATAGCTCGCAGCGCATGGCTCAAGATACAATTACCCTTCTGCCAACTGCAATAATACTGGTAGAGGATGGAACTGGTAAGTTTCAAAAATGTAGAGCCATGTTAGATTCTGGGTCGCAGGCTAGTCTTATTAGTGAATCGTGCGTTCAAAGATTGCTCCTAAGAAGGTCTCATGCTAGGGTTCCGATAACCGGAATAGGTTCCGGTGTGCACGGCACAAGAGGCTTGGTGAATTTGGTTTTGCAGTCGGTTACTGCCAAAACTATCTATAAAGACTAAAGCTTTCATCATGTCAAAATTAACCAGCGATTTGCCTAGCCTCCTTATTCCAAGAAACAAAATGAACAAACATTTTCTCAATGACAGCTACAGAGTAGACGCACATTTGAGTCCGGCAATCTTGTTTAAATTTTTGAGTGTATTTATAGATCAAGAATTATAAAAGACTTACCTAAAAGTTGTTCACATACTCCTTGAACGTTTTGAATGTTTTTGCATTGAGAAGTGTTATTAATTTAATCACAAAATCAAATCAAAAAATTAAATTCAGTGTTCCGATTCCACTTACTCTAAAATAATAATGTCACAGTCGGCGACACGTCTCGGGAGTAAATACAAAAACACCAACACTAAAACAACAGACTCTTCCGCTAGATCCGTTCCGACCCCTCCTAAACAAATCGACACAAAACTTAGTGAAAATATAACGGACCAACGGTTTAAAGAACAGTCCGACTACATAATTGACCTGCTTTCAAAACAAATTACTGACTCCGAAAAAAGAATTTCTGATAAAATTAGTAATCAAATAAAAGAATTGCAAAATTCTATTGATAACACTGAATCGTGCGTTCAAAGATTGCTCCTAAGAAGGTCTCATGCTAGGGTTCCGATAACCGGAATAGGTTCCGGTGTGCACGGCACAAGAGGCTTGGTGAATTTGGTTTTGCAGTCGGTTACTGCCAAAACTATCTATAAAGACTAAAGCTTTCATCATGTCAAAATTAACCAGCGATTTGCCTAGCCTCCTTATTCCAAGAAACAAAATGAACAAACATTTTCTCAATGACAGCTACAGAGTAGACGCACATTTGAGTCCGGCAATCTTGTTTAAATTTTTGAGTGTATTTATAGATCAAGAATTATAAAAGACTTACCTAAAAGTTGTTCACATACTCCTTGAACGTTTTGAATGTTTTTGCATTGAGAAGTGTTATTAATTTAATCACAAAATCAAATCAAAAAATTAAATTCAGTGTTCCGATTCCACTTACTCTAAAATAATAATGTCACAGTCGGCGACACGTCTCGGGAGTAAATACAAAAACACCAACACTAAAACAACAGACTCTTCCGCTAGATCCGTTCCGACCCCTCCTAAACAAATCGACACAAAACTTAGTGAAAATATAACGGACCAACGGTTTAAAGAACAGTCCGACTACATAATTGACCTGCTTTCAAAACAAATTACTGACTCCGAAAAAAGAATTTCTGATAAAATTAGTAATCAAATAAAAGAATTGCAAAATTCTATTGATAACACTATAGTAAAATTAAATGAACTTGAATCACTCCTTTTCAACGCTAAATCTAATATCACAACTCTTGAATCAGAGATATCGCAACTTAAAAACACTCTCGCAGATGTAAACAAACAATCCACCGTCACGCAAGTTGAATTAAATGCAATAAAAACACTTCAAAATGCACAGGAAAATCGTACTGTGGCATGCGACTCATTTATATTCGGCTTACCATTTTTAACCGACGAAAATCTTAAGACCACTTTTAATCTTCTGTGTAATGCACTACAAATCAAACCACCAACAATAAAAAACATATATCGAACGCGCGCCCGCACAGAGTCAAAAGACACACCGATCCTCGTCAAATTTCACACACCGTATGATCGTAATTTCGTTTTGAGGTCAATTGCGGATTTTCGTAAACAAAAACAAAGGGAACTGAGCCTACTAGATGTTGATTTAAATTCTTCAAACTCTTTTCACATGCGCGAATCATTAACTAAGAACAACTATACCATCCTTCAACATGCCTTGGCTTTAAAAAAACAAAAACGGTTATCTTCTGTTTACACATCTCGTGGAATAGTGTATGTAAAACGTCACTTGAATGAAACAGCTGAACCCATCGATTGCATCGAGAACTTGGACAGGGATGCCAACTCTAGCTTGCCTACATAAATAATTATTTTTATTTTTAATTCATTTTTCAAATAACTACTTTTGTCTTCAATTTATACCTTATATACTAATTATTAATTTCATTTTCTTTTCTTTTTCTCTATAAATTATACTACAAATAATAGTTTTTTTTTTAATCTCATTCTTCTTTTATTAAACTTCATTTTTAGAATCAAATTCAATTTAAATTATTATTGCTTTTATTTTTTATTTTTAATTTTTTCATTCTTTATTTTTCTTTCATATTTCCAGTCTGTGCTCACTATTCATCTTTTTTTTCTCAATTCGTATTATGGGTGATTTTTGTTTACGCACGATGGTTAACGTGTTGGGTTGTCAAGAAGCTGGCCTACGGGTGTGTCACATAAACGCACAGAGTTTGCTGGCTAAGATGGATGAATTTCGTTATGTATTTGAGGAATCTAAGGTTGATGTTATTTGCGTATCTGAAACCTGGCTTACCGATGAGCAAAATGATCAGTTGTGTTCGCTTGGGGGTTATAGGATTTTTCGTATGAATAGGGTGCGCTGCAGAGGTGGGGGTGTTGCTATTTATGTAAAAGCAGGATTTAAATGCAGACTTAAGAACTCTTCCCCCGACGATAGCCAAGTGGAATTCGTTTTTGTTGAGTTGTCAAATTTAAATGAGAAGCTTTTGATTGGTGCTGTAAACAGAAACATCTGTATTTCTCCACTTATATCTATCATTGAACAAATTTCAGCTTCTTATCCAAATATTTTATTATGTGGGAATTTCAACTGTAACTTCTTGCAGGAAAATAACTTTTTGTATGAATTTCTCTCTCTTAATCTCCACTCCGTTAACACTACAACCCCTACCCACTTTTCCAATTCGGATCCCTCGTTATTGGATATTTTTTTCGTCACTGATAGAACTAAGGTCATTCTTTATGATCAGCTATCGGCACCAGCTTTTTCGAGGCATGACTTAATCTATTTGACCTTCGACTTTCAAATGTAGAATCGAACCGATGTATTCGTATACATAGACTTCAAAAATATTGACTATACCTCGCTTCACTCAGATGTGCACAATATTTACTGGGATTTAGTTTTTTTCAAAGCCCTCACCTAGTGATAAAGTAGAATTTCTTAACTCCAATGTATCTAGGCTCTTTGAAATATATGTTAAAAACTAAATGTTGTATTCCAAAAAACAAACCCTGGTTCACCAATGAGATTCTATCATTAATGCGACAACGCGATATCGCCTATAAACGCTGGAAAACTTTTCACCTTGACAGTGTTCTTCAACAATTTTGTGCTCTTCGAAATAGAACTGTATTAGCTATCGCAATGCAAAGGTTGCCTTATATTCCAGCCGTTTTAATGATACACTAAGTTGTACACAAACATGGCAAAATCTTAAGAGGATAGGTGTAACTAAATCTCGCAGTAGCTCTACTGTAGATATTAACGTCAATGATCTGAATCAAAATTTCGTATCATCGAGTAATTTTGTTACCAATAATATAACTCCAGGTCCCGTTGTATCCAATGTTTTCAATAGTATTTCCCCAACTTATAATTCATTTTCCTTTTCTATTATATCTCCTGAGGATGTGGTTGAAGGTGTCCTGTCTATTAAATCAAACGCTATTGGGTTGGATGATATGCATCCATCGTTCTTGAAACTTCTTTTGCCAGTTCTTTTGCCGTATATTACCCACTTATTCAATTCAATCATATCAACAAATGAATTTCCTACGCAATGGAAAAAGGCGAAAATAATACCTGTTCCAAAAACCTCAAGAGGAGACGAGTTTAGACCAATCTCAATACTACCTTTTCTCTCGAAGGTGTTCGAAAAAATTATTCAAAAGCAAATTAGTACGTTTCTTGATCACGAAAATATATTAACATCAAAACAATCCGGATTCCGTAAGAAAAATAGCTGCATTACTGCCTTAATAAATGTTTCAGAGGACATAAGAAAATCTATCGATAAGGATTATGTTACTTTTTTGATACTTTTAGACTTTTCGAAAGCATTCGACATGGTAAATCATTCAACACTTTGCCAAAAGCTCTCCCTATTTTATAACTTCTCTTCTGATGCAATCAAGTTGATTTTTTCTCATTTAACTGGAAGAACACAAGCTGTTGAACTTAAAAAAGTCCTCTCCAATTTTCTATTAAACAAAAGCGGTGTCCCCCAAGGGTCCATACTTGGACCTCTGTTGTTCTCCCTCTACATTAATGAGCTTCCATTAACTATTAAGCATTGCTCCATTCGGCTATACGCTGATGATGCTCAGTTATATCTTAGTTGTCCGTTGGGATTAATTGAGCACTTTGCTACCTGTATAAATGAAGATTTGTTAGAAATTCAACGTTAGGTTAGGTTAGGTTAATGTGGCTGTGGATACAAAAACCACACACTTAGGCCAGAAGAAAGGCCCATTGTGATACCACATGAATCTAGAGAATTACTTCCCACTAGTTGAACCATTTTGAGCTTTTTATAAAGCGAAGGAGATATCTGATATCCTTTTTAGCTAGTTCACTGGGATTATCAAAAGAGTATTCTCCCAGATGAAGTTTGCGTTTGTGCCACCTAGAGTTTTCTATCTCGAAAGCTTTTTCTTTTAGCAGAAGTTTACATGTAGCTATTGGTATACCTATCTTCTCCCTTTCAGGTGAAATAGGTATGACAGTTCCATTTTTAGCGAGTTCATCGGCTCTACAATTTCCTGCGATGTCTCTGTGGCCCGGCACCCAGCATAGGTGAATGTTAAATTGCTGCGCCATCTCTATAAGAGACGATCGACAATCGAGGCCCGTTAGAGATTTGGTTGAGACGCCGTCAAGAGACTTGATAGCAGCCTGACTGTCAGAGAAGATGCGTATATCAGAAGTTGATATCACGTTTTCTCTTAGCCAGGAGAGAACCTCTTTGATCGCTAAAATTTCCGCTTGGAAGACGCTATAATGATTAAGGAGGCGGAATGAGATGCTTAAATTAAGCTTTTCTGAGTACACACCACTACCAACTCCCTCATTTGTCTTGGATCCATCTGTGTAAAAATGGATGCTTTCGTCATCTAGGAGTTTTTTGTCTTCCCATTCATCCCTGGATAGAATGGATACCTGGAAGTTTTTACCAAATTGGGGTTTTGGGATAGTGTAGTCTATGTATTTTGGTATAGAACCAAAGATGTTCAGAATGATGGAGTGCCCAACATTGTTGTTGGTCCATTGAGATGAGGCGTTGAGTCTTATGGCTGTACTCGCTGCCACTTGTTTGCTGAAAATGTCGAGGGGTGTCAGATGGAGGAGAGTGTCCAACGCTGCTGAGGGTGTGGTTCTCAAAGCCCCGCTAATGCAGAGACATGCAGTGCGTTGGACTCTGCTGAGTTTGTCGTAGTATGTGACTTTCTCCAGTGCAGTCCAGCACACTGCAACCCCGTACATAAGTATTGGTCGGATGACCGATGTGTATAGCCAATAGGTTATGCGAGGTTGAAAACCCCATTTGTTTCCTATGGCTTTCTTGCAAAGGAAAAGAGCTGCTGTAACTTTTTTAACTCTTTCCTGAATATTAGGTTTCCAACTTAATTTTTTGTCCAATATCAGACCAAGATATTTGGCCTCATTGGTGAAAATTAGTGGTACACCTTTTATTGAGGGAGGTACAATTTCTGGGATCTTGTATTTCCGTGTAAAAAGGACGAGGTCTGTTTTTTGAGGATTAATACTAAGTCCGCAGTGATCTGCCCATCTAGTGAGCATATTGAGTGTGTTTTGGAGGAGGTCTCTCAGTGTATTAGGATGTTCTCCTATGACGGCGATAGCAACATCATCGGCATACGCAATCACTCTGTAGCCTTCTCTCTCAAGGGATATTAGTAGCTCGTTAACCACTATGTTCCACAGGAGAGGGGACAGAACACCACCTTGCGGAGTGCCTCTACTGACAGACCTCTTCGTACAAAAATCCCCCATCTTAGAGTTGATGATCCTGCTTTTTAGCATTAGATTTATCAATTCACAGAGTGAGTATTCGACGTTTAAGGTCGTCATAGCAGAAGTGATAGCGGATGTGTCAACGTTGTTGAAAGCACCTTCAATATCCAGGAAGGCCACCATAGTATATTGTTTTTGTTCTAGGGAGTATTTGATAGTTCTTACCAAGGTGTGCAAGGCTGTTTCTACCGATTTCCCTTTGCAGTAAGCATGCTGAGACATCGATAGTCTCTTATCAATGCTGTTACGTACATGGATATCAATCAATCGTTCCAGAGTTTTGAGAATGAATGATGATAGGCTAATAGGTCCTAGATCTTTAGGGTTGACATGCGAACATTTGCCCGCCTTGGGAATGAATACTACCTTCACTTCTCTCCATCGCTGAGGTATATGGACCATATCTAGACAACTTTTAAATATCATCTCAATGATGGGCAAAGTTATGTCAGTCGTAAATTGCAGCTCAGCTGGTATGATGTGATCTGGCCCTGGAGATTTGTAAGGTTTGAAACTATTCAGAGCCCAAGTCAACTTCTCCTTTGTAACAAGACCTTGAGGAAAAGTTAAGTTAATACCCGACCCAGAATGGTTTGTTGTATTAACGTATTTGGAGCTATCAGAGAAGTGGGTGTCCAGTAGCAGGTTTAGCGTTTCTTCGCAAGAGTTACTCCAAGTACCATCCAAATTTTTAAGACAACTGGGAATGGTTGGATTTGTCGAGAGAATCTTCCTTATCCTTGATGCCTCCGAGGATTCTTCTATTGAGCTACAGAAGGATCTCCAAGAGGATCTTTTGGCTATTCTCAATTCCTTTTTATACTTTTTGAGGGATTCCTTATAGGAGTCCCAGTCTTGTGGATGTCTAGTCTTTTTTGCACGATTAAAAAGCCTTCTACAGCCTTTCCGGAGTATACCCAGTTCAGTAGCCCACCAGTATGGTTTCTTCTTTCCCCGCACTATAGTGAGGGGGCAGGCAGTTTCCATGGCTTTATTAAGGGCTGCTGTAAGCTCGTCGACTTTTTGATCGAGTTCAAAAGCGCACAAGGGCGGGTCAGAAAGTTCTGGTTTAATCAGATTCTTCAGAGTTGCCCTATATTTTGGCCAATCTGTTTTCCTATGGTTTCGGAATTGGATCGGTTTTGGGAGCTCTTCAATAAGTGTGAATTGGATGTATCTATGATCGGAGAACGAGTGCTCCTTTGATACTCTCCAATTCAATATTTTATTTGAGAGATGTAACGAGACAAGAGTCATATCTAAAACTTCTTGTCGATTTTTAGTAACGAAGGTTGGTTCACTACCTACATTACATACTACCAGATTAGTTGTTAAAATATAATCAAAAAGAGACTCACCTCTGTCATTTATATCGGTACTACCCCACGTAGTATGGTGCGCATTGGCGTCACAACCGATAATTATGTTGGTTTTACATCTAGTTGATTCAGCGATCGTCCTTTCCAGAATGGTACCAGGTAGTGGGCCCTGGTGGTTGTGGCCCAAATACGCTGATACCAGCCAGTAGGTGTGGTTGTCTATTACCATACTGGCTGTGGTGACGTCTTTATCACTGAAATTAGGGAGTAAAAATACATTTAGATTACGTTTTATTAGTATGCAGGACCTTGGGTTACCTTTTCCTGTTACATATAGCACGTAGTAGCCAGGAGTTCCCAATCCTCGAACCAAGGATTTCACAATTCAGGGTTCTTGGATGAGAACGACATCTTCTCCAGTTTTTGTCAGGCGGAGAAGTAGGGAGGCCGAAGCCGTTTTAGAGTGTTGGAGATTAATCTGAAGTATTTGCAGCATTTTGGCTACAAATCGGCAGATCAACCTCCACCACTGTTAAATCCAGCTCATCCAGATCAGACGAAGAAGAACCTAATAGTTCATCTTCTTCCTCACTGGGGAGAGCTTTGTCGTTAGAGTCATCGGTCTCCATTAGGGATAAACCTTTGACGTTATTTGAGGAAGACTGTGCTGCGACAGAAGAGGGCCCTGCCACATTCTCATCCACATCCAAGGATGGGAAGGTGATGATAGCACTGGGATCCCCTTCGTCTTGCGGCACAGCTTCTGATGTGGGCTCGGAGGAAGACTGTGCTGCGACAGAAGAGGGCCCACGTACGACATCATCCACGTCCAAGGAAGGGAAGGTAATAGTATCACTGGAACCCCCTACGTCTTGCGACACAGCTTCCGAAAAGGGGTGTGGAGGCTCGCATGAAGCGTTTACCTCATCTTTTTTGTAAATACGGAGCGTGATAGTCCCAAAACCGTATCTTATCACTCCCTTATCTCGCGCCAGAGAATCTTTATTGATTACGATAATCGCACTTCGATAAAGACCCTTTGGCTCCTCCAGTTTCGCGATCTTCCAGTCGTGACAAGGGAGGTCTGGGTTGCTGATCTTAATGATCTCACGTATGTCATCCGGACATGAGGGTTCCTTAGGGGTCCAAGCGCGAGCTCTCGGCCTGCATGGAATGTCTTCTTTGCAACGACCTCGAGTTTTGCGCCTGGCCATACTTCGCCCAACATGCCGACAGCAAGCGTATAGAGATCGCGCGACCTCTGATCGTTACAAGCGATGAGCTTGACATGACCTTGATGCCAACCCTCATCGCTTGTTACAGGCGGTGGACCCGGATGATCTCGCATAACTTTTAGAAAGCCAGCCGAGAGCTCCAGATTCACCAACTGGCAACGGTCAGAAGTAATCGTGCCATCAATATTGCTCCTATCAATGACCGCAATTATGATCTTATTTGAATCCTTAAGTACATCACTAAAAGGTTTAGTGAGAGGTATTCGAGGAATATTGGGAGTGCTGGTGTTCTGCACTTTGGGCTTTTTTGGGACGGGAGTGGACTCCTCCAAAGACCTTTGTCGCTTTGACGTGGAGTCGTGGCGACTAGTATTGTCTAGAATGGATTTAGCCCACTCCAGCCTTTTGTTAAGGATGGGATTACTTCCATCCCCCAGTGTTGAACCAGAGGATTTTATAATCCTCATCGCATACCGCCGTTGTTTATACGAGCTCCTATTGTACATCCTTCACCGCACTAGAAGAAGGGCAGTGACTTGGCACAGGCCTTTTTCCGGTGCTTGGCACAGGAGTAACGACAGCCAACGTTGCCGCCGAACTGCCGCCAGGTATGGATACATCCTGCACCGCACTAGAAGAAGGGCAGTGGCTTGGCACAGGCCCTTTTCCGGTGTTCGGCACAGGAGTAACGACAGCCGACGTTACCGCCGAGCTGCCGTCCGGTGTAGCTGGGATACCGTTACCGGTTTGACGTTTTTGCTTCCAGTACTGTTTTTGTTTTTGGTTTTGTTTTTGTTTTAAATTATTCATTGGATTCCCACGAGTAGCGAAGTAAAGGGGGGGTCCATCTGTGCAGAGATTCGCTTACACAGATAAGGCTAGCTAATCCGGAGGTCGCCTGGTATCCGGATACTCCGTTAACGACTGAGCTATTTTCAGAAATTGGGCCCTCAGCCTGGCTGATCATCGGCACGGGTCGTATAACACCTTAGATCCAGCCCAATTGGGAAGTTGAAGGGAAGGATATGTTTTGGAGTAGGAGAGACGAACAGCAATTAAGCCATAAGCGTCCCAGAAGGGAGCTAGGTTGACATATAGTGATACACCATACAGTCGGGAGATAAGGAGACATCAGCCAGCATAGTAGCACAAAGCCGACGGAGGAGGGGGTAGGGATTGGGAAGGATAGGGGTGAGCGACCTTTGGTTTCAGGACTCTTCTGGAGAAATAATTCCCGAGAATCATTGACCTTACTCAGCTTCTACAACTCGACAAGTTCGACGCTCAGGTAGAAGAAATTCAACGTTGGTCACACCAAAATAGCTTAGTGCTCAATCCTAAAAAATCTAAATGCTTAGTGTTGTCAAGGAATAAAAAAGACGTATTTTACTTTCCTTTAATTTTGTTAAATGGCTCCCCTATCAAATATGTGGAATCAGCGAAACATTTAGGAGTTGTATTCAACCAAACGCTGACTTGGAAAAACCACGTTTCATATATTCTTGGTAAAACATACGATGTCCTCCGCACCCTTTGGTCTACACAGTATTACACCCCTTTAAAAATCCGTGCATTACTTGTAAAAACACTTATAATACCCTTGGTCACTTACGGTTGTGAAATATTCTGCGAACTTGACTATGAAAGTAAACGAAAGCTCACTGTTGCTTTCAATAGTGCAATACGATATGTTCATGGACTACGACGATTTGACAGAATTTCACAACACGCACACAACTTTTTTGGGATGTCATTTGAAAATCTGCTCAATTTTCGGACCTTAATTTTGTTATCGGATATTCTTCTAACACAACAACCTGCCGATCTCTTCAGAGAAATAACTTTTTTCAGTTCAACTAGATCAAGCCTCTTAGTGAACCCTCGTTTCAGTTGTCTTACTTCTGAACGCCAGTTTTTTGTCAACGCAACACGTCTTTGGAATACACTACCACGAGAAATTAGAAGTATAGATAGTACAGTACTATTTAAACAAAAACTTAAACTTCATTTTAAGAATGTTTTGAAAATAGTTAATATTAAATATTTGGTATCTTTCAAAATAATTTGTAAACTTGCCATTTTGTAAACATTTACGTAGCTTTGGTATGATCTATAATGCTTCACTAAAAATAAGATATTATATCTTACTGTGTAAGCAACTCATAAATAAATAAAACTAAAACTAATAAAAAAAAAGGAGACCCTCTAAACTGCACCAATTATAGAGGAATCAGTCTACTTAACATCGCTTATAAAATCTTCTCTGCCGTAATATGTGAACGTCTAAAGCCCATCGTCAACAACCTGATAGGTCCTTATCAGTGTGGTTTTAGACCAGAAAAGTCCACAGTCGATCAAATATTCACGTTACGGCAGATCCTGGAAAAAACCCAAGAACACCAAATCGACACCCACCATCTTTTCATCGATTTCAAGGCCGCATATGACAGTATCTACAGGGACGAACTGTATAGAGCCATGTCTAGTTTTGGCATCCCTGCCAAACTCGTCCGTTTGTGCAGGATGACCATGGAGAATTCACGCTGCTCCATAAAGGTTGGAAACAACTTAACTGAACCTTTCGATGTCAAAAAAGGTTTTAGACAAGGTGATGCGCTGTCATGTGATTTTTTTAACATCGTACTTGAAAGAATAGTGCAAAGCTCACACGTCAACACCAGAGGCACTATCTTTCAAAAGTCTGTCCAATTACTAGCATATGCTGATGACATTGACATAATCGGAAGAACTCAGCGTGATGTCAATGGGGCTTTTGTGAGTATTGAGGCAGAGGCGGCAAAAATGGGTTTAACGGTTAATGAGGGCAAAACAAAGTACACGCTGTCATCAAGAAAGGACCTACAACACCGACGTCTTGGTCAAAACGTCACCATCGACAGACGTAACTTTGAGGTAGTCAAGGACTTCGTCTACCTAGGCTCCGCTGTAAACGCAGAAAACAACACCAGCGCTGAGATCAAACGAAGAATAACTCTTGCTAACCGCTGTTTCTTTGGGTTAAGAAAGCAATTGAGTGGAAAAATTCTCTCTCGAAGAACCAAAGTGTCGCTATATAAGACCCTTATCATCCCCGTCCTGCTATACGGTGCAGAAGCATGGACTTTGACAAAAGCGGATGAAAGCACCTTGGGTCGTTTCGAGAGAAAGATTCTTCGTGTGATCTACGGTCCCGTATGCATCGAAGGGGAGTGGAGGAGAAGATGGAACGACGAGCTGTACGGGCTGTACAGCGACGTAGACTTAGCAAGAAGGGTAAAAGTCCAACGACTAAGATGGCTAGGTCACGTAGAGCGCATGGAAACCAATGCTCCGGCCCGGAAAGTCTTCGAATCCACACCCACAGGACAGCGCAGTAGAGGAAGACCGCGAATCAGGTGGCGCGCACAAGTGGAAGGTGACCTCACCCAACTCGGAGCGCGAAACTGGAGACATCTAGCTAGGGACCGAGCTAGATGGGGAAGTTTGTTGGGTGAGGCCCTAGTTCACACAGGACTGTAGCGCCACCTTAAGTAAGTAAGTAAGTAAAACTAATAAAAACTAAAACTTCTTCGAAAATTAAACGCTTGCCGACCCAAATTATAATGCTCCTGGCAAAATAGACATCTTAATCGGCTCCGACGTATTTTTCGATATTCTATCCGATAGTAAAATAATTCATCCCTCGGGTGCGCCGACAGCGCAAAACACGGCCTTCGGTTGGGTCGTCGCCGGCAATGTCTCTGTGCAAAACGAGCCAAGTTTAGTGTGCGGTCACACTTCAATTGATCTCGACGTACTTTTAAAGAGGTTTTGGGAGTCCGAAGACTGTGCGGAAATCCAGCAGCCTTCCCGCGATGCAGACATGCAAATCGAAGAGCATTTTGTCTCAACCCACACTATTCAACCCGATGGTAGGTACGTCGTGCGGTTGCCCTTTAAATCTGAAACAGTTGAATTCGGTAACTCACGTATAGCTGCTCTAAAAAGACTGTACGCTATGGAGCTCGAGAAATTGAAATTAAACGCGAAAACGTACAGTTTATGCGCGATTACGAAGATTTAAAGCATATGAAAGCGGTGCCGGTAAGCGAAACAACGTCAAGCGTATTTTACCTGCCCCATCACGCGGTAATAAAGTCGTCTAGCACGACAACGAAATTAAGAGTCGTATTCGACGCCTCAAATAAAAGTGATAACGGTATTTCCCTTAATGACTGTCTCGTTGTCGGGCCTACGATTCAGAATGACTTATTTACACCTTTAATCAAATTTCGAAGATTTCGCGTTGCCATTAAGGCAGACATTGCTAAGATGTACCGACAAGTGGTCGTCAACAGTAGCGATGTAGACTACCAGCGACTTGTGTGGAGAGAAGATCCTGAACAAGAGCCTCGCGACTATCAACTTTTAACGGTTACTTATGGTACCGCCTCAGCATCATTCCTCGCCACCAGGGTACTTAAGCAGGTTGGTATTCGCAGCCTATACCTATATCCCAATGCTGGTATTAGTATTATAAACGACTTTTACGTAGCCGATTACACGTCCGGTTATGATTCTTACGAAGATGCTTTGCTGATTAAAAACGAAATATGCCATAT
Source organism: Eupeodes latifasciatus (assembly GCA_920104205.1). NCBI lineage: Eukaryota > Metazoa > Arthropoda > Insecta > Diptera > Syrphidae > Eupeodes > Eupeodes latifasciatus. Next base: position 106,172,754 of record OV049926.1, on the reverse strand, counting down.
ACTTAGTCAGGCGGGAATGGGCATCAAATTCAGTAGAATTCTTGGCGGAAATAGATCCTGATAGTCTAGAACTCTCAACTGATTTGCCGATTGGGGAAAATAGCGTAAAAACCTCAGGTCTGTTTTGGGATACAAAGGCCGATGGCTTCAAGTTCAGGTTCTGCCTACCCGGGTTACCCTCTCAGATTACAAAACGAGAAGTACTATCCGGTATTGCGCGTATGTTTGATCCTTGGGGATGGCTTTCTCCCAAAATGAAAATTTTTATGAAAAAATTGTGGGTCAAAGGAATTGGGTGGGACGCGTATATTCCTTCAGAGTTATATCGAGAGTGGTTTGACTTTACAAACGACCTTCATCATATCGGCGAAATTAGTATTCCACGGTGGATATACTATGAACAAGCGGCATCCCTCGAACTTCATGGCTTCGCAGATGCTTCTGAATCCGCGTACGCAGCAGCAATTTATTCGCGCTTAGTCAAACCAAGCGGAAGCGTATATACGACGTTGATTTGTGCAAAATCCCGTGTTGCGCCAGTTAAGCCTACATTAACTGTACCCCGTCTTGAATTATGTGGTTCTTTACTGCTAACCAAGTTGTTTAGCATGGTTAAAGATGCTCTCGGAATTCACGATATTCAATGCTATGCATATTCAGATTCGTTCACAGTCCTGCATTGGATTCAAGGTCACCCTCGACGTCGAAATGATTTCGTAGACAACAGGATATCGCAAATCGTCGCCAATCTACCATCATCTGCATGGCACTACGTTCGGTCCGCCGAAAACCCAGCAGACTGCGCCACAAGAGGTTTAATGGCAAGGCAACCAGTGCTAGAATTCGAGAACCTTATGGATTCGAAGGAGATTCCGGAGAACGAAATAATCGCGCTCGCCACCTGTCCAGCAGAGTCCGACTGGATCCTATCAGAAAACTTTTCCTCCTTCATTCGATTACTGCGCGTCGTAGCGCGCTGCATTTGTCTACTCAGGTGCTTCAGTGCTAAATACAAGAGTCAATACGGCCAAAGGTTCAATAATTTTTCAGTTCGGGACATTAATTCGGCTAAAATAACGCTCTATAAACTCGCGCAATCAACTTCCTTCGCAGACGAGCTGACCTGTTTACAGCAAAACAAACCTCTTCCCATTAGAAGCAGAATTTTTCAAATGAACCCCTTCATCGACGAGGACGGCTTATTACGAGTTGGAGGTAGAATCGATAACCCCAGTGTTTCCTACAATGAAAGGCATCCAATCATCTTGTACAAGGATCATCACCTTACTAAGCTCATCGTTTTGGATTTTCATTTGAGAAACATGCACGCTGGAATTCGCCTTATGACATATCTTCTTTCTTTAGAGTATTCCATAGTTGGCCTTCATCAAGCCATCAAGCGAAGCGTTCATAAGTGCGTCACATGTATCAGGCAAAAAGCCATTCCTTACGAACAACAAATGGGAAATCTTGCGGGCCCATTTACGGTTAGTTCGTGGAAAGGGAGAGGAGCAAAACGATTTAAAACCCACGTGACACTTTTCGTCTGCATGGCCACCAAAGCGCTTCACTTAGAAGCTGAAACCGAGTTGTCTTCAGCAGCGTTCATCGGGGCCCTTCGTAAATTCGTAGCTAGGCGAGGGAAATGTAATACGATGTTCAGCGACAATGGCACTAATTTCGTTGGTGCTAATTAGCAATTGCGGGAGTGGTCAGATCTTCTTGACTCAACGGAATTTCAAGAAAACATTCCTAATCATTTGAGCTCAGAAGGTATCGAATGGCGTTTCATCCCCCCCATGCCCCTCATTTCGGTGGGGTCTGGGAGGCGGGCGTCAAAACAATTAAGTACCACCTGCGCCGAGTCTTAGGGAATGCTTCAGTTACTTACGAGGAATTTTGCACCATATTGTGCCAAATCGAGGCATGTGCAAATTCCAGACCTATCTGCTTTAAATTCGAAGGAGATGTCGACTCTTTCACGCCGCACAGTGGCCCGTTTATGCAAAAGTGCTTGCAATATTCATTTTTCGAGTGGGTCTATAATGCAAAACTTTTTAGTTCACTGGACTCACAAATATTTGGAGCTTGAGTAATCGAAAAAAATATTCAATTTGGGTTATTGGTGTGCCTTATAGAGCAGGCCAAAGTTGAACATTTTTTATGATGATCATTTTTTTTTATTTTTTTATTTTTTTTCTTAACTTTGAATGAAAAAACTAGAAAAAGGGCTTCCAAACGCTTTTCGTTTTTGTTTTTATGATATGCTTTGCCATTATTTAGATCGGTAGTTAAAACAAAAAAAAAACAAAAAAATTTTTTTAATTGTTTAATTTAATTTTTTTGGAAACACTACTTTTTGCACACTTTTTCGACTTCAAATTGGATAGAAAAAAAAGGTTCAACGAGTGGTGCTAAGATCTCAACTGATTCAGAATCCTTATATATTCCTTTACATAAATCCAAAAGATCAACTGCGTCATTTTGCATCGAACTGAGCTAGGGAGATTTGAAGTGATGAAGTCAGTCATTTTTTTCCCCTCTTTTTTATGGAATTTTTTTTTATGGTTTTCTTTGTTTTGTGTGTGGTGGATTTAAAAAAGATGATTTTATTTTAAAAAGGTAAATCATTTTTATTTTTTGTTTATTACATAAGATTTTCAAGAGTTTTAGAACTAATTTTTTTAATCCTGTTATAAAATTTTAAATAACGAATTTGTTTTCGGGTACGATTGAATTTTGATCAGGTACTTTTATTGATAAGGATTAAGATTAAGAATTTATTGATAAGATTTAAGGATAAAACGATTTTGGAATATGTTAGTATACAGGTAGACAGACAGGTAGTTTTATTTGGGTGTCTTTAAATATAATTACTATAAGGATTAAAGCGACTTGAGTGCAGGATTTACTCTAAGGTATAAAAAGATGAAACATTTGACTAAAATAATCATTTAGAATTCAAACGAGCGTTCGAGCAGTTGCTTTTATTTTTCAAAACAATTTAAAATGGATATTCCGAATAAGGATTTGTTTGAACTTTTTGTCAATGTTACCACTTGCAATGAGTTTATATCTGCCGTGGAAATTGAATACCAACTACCAGATGCAAATGCAATCAAACAGATATTAAAACAATTCTATTACAACCTTGATAGAAAATGGATAGCAGCCAAAAGATCGAGAAATAACTTTAAAAAGAATGCAGAATGGCTTTCCTTATCTCTGCATATCAATACCGGACAAACAGAAGAAGCGGGTGATCTCCCAACTACATCGAGAGGAAGACCAAGAAAGACAGTCAATGAGTGCGCAACATTTACTAAAAAACAAAAAATAATCAAAGCTACAAAGGAGATATGTACAGAACATCTCTCTGAAGCTTTGAGTATAAGATACAATAAGGACCATGAAAAAGGGAAGAGTGATATAATTCAGGCAATATCTTCTGCAAGTCCACTTCGTGTCAAAAGAGTCAAGGAAAGCATTCACACTCCCCAACACAATCCCATAAAATACACCAATGAGAACGCATTAGCTTTGTTTATGGATTTGGGACTCTCAAAAGAAAAATATAAAATCCTGAGAACTTCGTTAAGACATCACAACATAGATGTCTTGCCATCCTACAATATGATTACAGTTGCGAAAAAAGAAGCAGTTCCCGACAACTGCGAAGTCACGGAAATATTAGCTAGAGTGAAATTTCAAAGCATGATGGATCATACAGCAATGCGGCTAATAGAAAGCAAAACGGAGAGTCAAATAATTGCACTTCCAAGAAGTCTAACGTTACAGAGTAAATGGGGCTGCGATGGATCATCTGGACAAAGTGCCTACAAGCAAAAAATAAATACAACAGATGGTGAAACAGACGCACACATGTTCATGGCATCAGTTGTCCCACTTCGACTCAATAGTACAAATGGTGAACATTGGAGGAACCCTCGCCCATCATCAGTTCATTTCTGTCGGCCCATTATGTTCCAATATGTTAAAGAGACTAGTGACATCATAAATACCACAGTCAATAATATTAAAAGTCAAATAGCAGATATTCAACCAACAATATATAAAGTTAATGAAGGAACAACTATTACTGTGAATCACGAGTTCTTTTTAACTATGATAGACGGAAGAGTATTAAACGAATTAACGGAAACAAAGTCTACGCGGTCATGTCCGATATGCAAAAGGACACAAAAGAATTTCAATAAAGATGAATCAATTGAGGACGAACATAATTACGAATATGGAATCTCTCCACTGCACGCTAGAATCAGATGCATGGAATTTATTTTGAAGCTTGCGTATACTCTTCGACAAGAAGGAGAAGGTACTGATGAATCGGTTGGGACCAAGGAGGCGGAAAAAAGAAGAAAACAAGAGATCCAAAGGCGTTTTCGCGATGAGCTTGGCCTTGATGTGGATAAACCAAAGCAAGGGTTTGGAAACACTAATGACGGAAACACTGCAAGAAGATTTTTTGAACAGTCAGATGCAACCGCTCGAATAACTGGAGTCAATGGAGAAGTTATAATGAGGCTCAAAGTAATATTGAACGTTTTAAATTGCAGAGAAGTAGTGAATGCAGTTAAATTTGGGGAGTATACAAAAAAAACTGCAGAGCTTTTAAAACAAAAGTATCCTGAAAAATTACTCACACCTACACTACACAAAATATTGGTTCATAGTCAAAATATCATTGAATATCAATCACTACCACTTGGAGAACTGTCAGAAGAAGCCCAGGAATGCAAAAATAAAGACTACAAGAAATATCGATATCAGAATACGTGTAAAGTTTCAAGGATTCGGCAGAATGAGGACCTATTTAACATGCTTGCAACCTCTTCGGATCCACTTATTTCTTCATTAAGGCATGTGAGAAGCCAAAAAGATCTGAAAGAACGATACTCTCCAGAAATGATGAGTTTATTACACATTTCCCCGGACTTAGATGACAGTTTTCAAGAAATTTAGTGTTTATATATTAATTTGTTTTGTCTTTATTTCTTTTTACACTGACTTTTGATATATGTATAACCAAAATACATTATGTACTCTTGAATACTGGAAAATAAAAAAAAATGCCTTAAAATTAAAAAAAAAATACTTTTTTCCCCACTGTTTCACTCGAATTGGTTCTTTTTCTCTTTGCTCCACTGTTTCAATTCACTAAATTACTTAAAAAATTGATTTTGATGATTGCATATTAAAATACCGCTATGTTTATCACCTTTGTTAAAACTTTTAATTTTAACACAAATTTCTGAAACACCCTGTAAACAGTTTTTTTTGCTCTACTGTTTCAATTCACTCAGATTATTTAAAAAAATGATTTTGACGATTGCATATTAAAATAACGCTATGTTTATGACCTTTGTTAAAACTTCTTATTTTAACACAAATTTCTGAAACACCCTGTAAACAGTTTTTTTTTTTTTGCTCTACTGTTTCAATTCACTCAGATTACTTAAAAAAAATGATTTTGACGATTGCATATTAAAATACCGCTATGTTTATGACCTTTGCTAAAACTTCTTATTTTAACACAAATTTCTGAAACACCCTGTGAACAGTTTTTTTTGAAAGTCACAATTTTTATAGCCTTAGAAATTTCCTTCAAGATAAAAAAAAAATTAAAGCAATATCTTTATTCGTTTAGGAGATATGATTTTTGCAACCAAAAAAGTCAAAACGGGCCACTGTGCGCCGGCTCACTTTTTAATATTGCGACTCATGAAATCTGTTCCCGATGAAGATCTTTCTAGTGTGGGCATTACATCACTTAAGCGTTGGCAGTTTGTGCAGCGTACGGTTCAGGACTTCTGGAGTAGATGGTCTAGCGAGTATCTTAATCAAATGCAAAGGCGTACAAAGTGGACGAATCCTAATAAGAACATCGAAGTCAACGACGTTGTAGTCATAAAGGAAGATAATCAGCCTCCATGTCAATGGTTGATGGGAAAAATTATAAAACCTTTCCAGGACGAGATGGATTGACCAAAGTAGCACTAGTAAAAACCTCAAAGGGTGAAATCAAGCGATCGTTTAATAAGCTGTGTCCTTTGCTAGTGGATTGTTGAAATCAAATTTCAACCAGGGGGAGTATGTTTGAGCTCTCTTTATGCATACATGCATACATACGTATGCACAATTTTCTTTCTCTCTTTCTTTGTTTTCTACCATTAATAGTGAGTTCCCTTCTGAATTTCAATGCGGCAAGACTTCTTTTTTCTTTTGTAAGCCTCGGTTTCGGGCATAGAAGCCACAATAAAAGTGAATAAATTGAAAAAAATAATAAGTCTTTATCTTTTCTTAATAAAAACAAAAAAAAGTTCGCGAATAAAACATATACCTCAAATCGGTTCGAGAAACTACTAGGTTCTTGTAGGCGCTGAATGTTCTCGATGCTTAACGAAACGAGTTCTACTTATTCTACTATAACACGATATTAGAGTAAAAGAGATAAAGAGTGTATACACATTACAATATATTGGATGGATCGTACTTCTGATGGATTTAAAATTTCGGCAAATTTTTCAGTTATGTTATCTGATGATATACATTAATTTGGGGAGAAATAGGGCATACAACAAGGATATGCCAAACAGAGAGTACCTTCCCACAATTCGAACATTGCTCAGAATCTTCAGGATTGTAATAGTGTTGAGTGTTGAAAAGAGCGTTTCCAACTCTAATTCGGAAAAGTTTTGTACTGTCTTCTCTGCTAAGAGACATATTGTATGGAATACAAGAGTGAACAGGTTGAAGTTTTCTTAAAAATTAAAAAAGATTATCGGTAACAATCAACGAACGGGAAGGGTACTTTTGAGTAACAGATATACCTTAAAAAATTGCTGTTAGTTCTGCAACGTAGCTGTCTGTGGATTCTGGTAAAAGAGCTTGGTGGATAATAGATGTCTGAGAATTTTGTTGCAACTAAATGACTGCGTTTGATTTTTCTTGTTTGTGTGAACCGTCTGTATAAAGGATTCTGTCGGCGTTAGAGGCAGAGATCATTTCTTCATGTTCATACTAAATATTTCGTCAGTAGTATTTTTGTTTTTGAATTTGGCAAGGTTAGTGTTCATGGAAAATACTTTTTTTCCCAAGGT
>OV049926.1:106155633-106158133 GCA_920104205.1 Eupeodes latifasciatus | reverse complement strand
TATTATTATTATTATTATTATTATTATTATTAAAATTATTATTATTATTAGTATTATTATTATTATTATTATTATTATTATTATTATTATTATTATTATTATTATTATTATTATTATTATTATTATTATTATTATTATTATTATTATTATTATTATTATTATTATTATTATTATTATTATTATTATTTATTATTATTATTATTATTATTATTTATTATTATTATTATTATTATTATTATTATTATTATTATTATTATTATTATTTATTATTATTATTATTAATATTATTATTATTATTATTATTATTATTTTTATTATTATTATTATTATTATTATTATTATTATTATATTATTATTATTATTATTATTATTATTATTATTATTATTATTATTATTATTATTATTATTATTATTATTATTATTATTATTATTATTATTATTATTATTATTATTATTATTATTATTATTATTATTATTATTATTATTATTATTATTATTATTATTATTATTATTATTTATTATTATTATTATTATTATTATTATTATTATTATTATTATTATTATTATTAGTTATTATTATTATTATGATTATTATTATGATTATTAGTATTATTATTATTATTATTATTATTATTATTATTATTATTATTATTATTATTATTATTATTATTATTATTATTATTATTATTATTATTATATTATTATTATTATTATTAGTATTATTATTATTATTATTTATTATTATTATTATTATTATTATTATTATTATTATTATTATTATTATTATTATTATTATTATTATTATTATTATTATTAGTATTATTATTATTATTATTATTATTATTATTATTATTATTATTATTATTATTATTATTATTATTATTATTATTATTATTATTATTAGTATTATTATTATTATTATTATTATTATTATTATTATTATTATTATTATTATTATTATTATTATTATTATTATTATTATTATTATTATTATTATTATTATTATTATTATTATTATTATTATTATTATTATTATTATTATTATTATTATTATTATTATTATTATTATTATTATTTTATTATTATTATTATTATTATTATTATTATTATTATTATTATTATTATTATTATTATTATTATTATTATTATTATTATATTATTATTATTATTATTATTATTGATTATTATTATTATTATTATTATTATTATTATTATTATTATTATTATATTATTATTATTATTAGTATTATTATTATTATTATTATTATTATTATTATTATTATTATTATTATTATTATTATTATTATTATTATTATTATTATTATTATTATTATTATTATTATTATTATATTATTATTTTATTATTATTATTATTATTATTTTTATTATTATTATTATTATTATTATTATTATTATTATTATTATTATTATTATTATTATTATTAGTATTATTATTATTATTATTATTATTATTATTATTATTATTATTATTATTATTATTATTATTATTATTATTATTATTATTATTATTATTATTATTATTATTATTATTATTATTATTATTATTATTATTATTATTATTATTATTATTATTATTATTATTATTATCATTATTATTATTATTATTATTATTATTATTATTATTATTATATTATTATTATTATTATTATTATATTATTATTATTATTATTATTATTATTATTATTATTATTATTATTATTATTATTATTATTATTATTATTATTATTATTATTATTATTATTATTATTATTATTATTATTATTATTATTATTATTATTTTATTATTATATTATTATTATATTATTATTATTATTATTATTATTATTATTATTATTATTATTATTATTATTATTATTATTATTATTATTATTATTATTATTATTATTATTATTATTATTATTATTATTATTATTATTATTATTATTATTATTATTATTATTATTATTATTATTATTATTATTATTATTATTATTATTATTATTATTATTATTATTATTATTATTATTATTATTATTTATTATTATTTATTATTATTATTATTATTATTATTATTATTATTATTATTATTATTATTATTATTATTATTATTATTATTATTATTATTATTATTATTATTATTATTATTATTATTATTATTATTATTATTATTATTATTATTATTATTATTATTATTATTATTATTATTATTATATTATTATTATTATTATTATTATTATTATTATTATTATTATTATTATTATTATTATTATTATTATTATTATTATTATATTATTATTATTATTATTATATTATTATTATTATATTATTATTATTATTATTATTATTATTATTATTATTATTATTATTATTATTATTATTATTATTATTATTATTATTATTATTATTATTATTATTATTATTATTATTATTATTATTATTATTATTATTATTATTATTATTATTATTTATTATTATTATTATTATTATTATATTATTAATA